>JAGKTI010008384.1:0-11996 GCA_018397915.1 Birgus latro | reverse complement strand
TATAACCTCAACTCACCCCAGGCCATTCTAGTCATACCCACATTCTTATACTTCCAATGCTCTCTCTCTCTCTCTCTCTCTCTCTCTCTCTCTCTCTCTCTCTCTCTGTTGCAGGCCTGGAGTGGAAAAAGGTTAAAGGCTTTTATTTTTTTTTTCCTCAGCAGGCGCCGGTTGAAAGAGGCATCAAGCGCGGAAGGACAAGATGAGTACACGACTGCGGCCCACCAGACGCCCAAACCAGCCACCCCGATAATTTCAGAACTGTTGTCGATTCTGGCTACTTTTTCTTTCATACGAAGGTCGGGGTTAGGTATAGGTTAAGTCAGGCTGAGAGAGAACCGTGTTAGCACTGAATACGCGACTTTAATTTGTTAAGATTCGGTGAAATTTGGGCTATGTTAAGATACGTTTATTTGGCTTTGGTTAGATTTGGCTGTATTGGATACGGTATGTTAGGTTAAGCTAGTGTTTTAGATTGGATTGGATTGGGTTAGGTTTACGTGGAAATAATGTAAAATCAATTATGCTGATACGAAAAACCTCGCCATCGGTACTGATACGAGTTACAGTACGGGAATGTGGAGCCCGCCAGAGAGTCTCAGTGGCCTCGGGGGTAGACTCACGACCGCGGTGGATGTCTGGTGGTGGGCGAACGAGAAAAAAATATCTGGAGTGAAACAGACCCGCGAAGGTGACGACACGATCAGATGGAGTGACGGGGAGTGGGGCTGGGTGAGGGGTGGTATTGGACTAAAAATAAAATACAGTCGTCGTCATCCTCACCGTTTTTATTCTTAATTCTGTCTAATGCAAAGTGTTTCTACGAAAGTTTGGGCATTCTTAACAATTTATTTCAGAAGAACTAGAGGAGACCGAAATTCCCAGGTAAAAATTTCATCCATTAAGTGTCAGGAGGTACGAAGCTGTTTGTTGCATGACTGAAACATACAGTACTTGAATTGCAAGATGTGGTGTGTCCTCCCTCTAATCCCGTCCTATTTGATAAGGATACACTAAAGAAAAAAAAAAAGGCAGGTGAATAAGCAACTTGAGAAAATATATATACGGTATTAAACACGATTTCAATTTCCAACATTCTTGAGTCACACACCCCCTCCACTCGCCGCCTTCAAAACAGTCCAGCTGGTTAGGTTGAAAAAAGTACCTACATATTCAATTTCCATCTCCTAGAACTGTAATCTGTCTCAACCACGTCACAATCCTTCCTTCAGCCGTGCCTCATTCACCGACAGGAGGGAGGGAGGAAGGGAAGGGACTCGAGGAAGAAAAAAAAAAAAGCTAAGAAAATATGTGGGACAAGGTATTCAATTTCCACATCTTGTCGCGGCAGTCTATCATCTGGGAGTCATAGCCCATCAATTAGAGTTTTTTGCGCCGGCCAGCTAAACCAATACCACATCAACCCACCCGCCAAGACACATCCCCACGCTTGTCACTTCTCATCCACACCTGTCACCCACACTCACCCGTCAACCATGCCAATCAATCAATCAACCTATCAACTAAGTACCAATTAACCAATCAATCACTACCATCAACCAACCAGTCTTGACACATCGCCCTCACACCTCTTACCAATCTTACCTGCCTGCCATACCATTCACCTAATTCACCAACCCACCAATGCAGTAATTAACCAAAGTCATCAACCAACTCTCTTACACTTCTCTCTCTCTCTTCATCCCCCCTCCTGTCATCCACACTCGCTTGCCTACTACATACACCAACCAATCAACCCAGCCAAACAACACATCCACACCTGTCACCCCTCTAGCCCGCACAGATCAACCACACTCACCCACCAACCACATCTGTTAATCACACCCATTAACATTCATCCGTCACCCACTCACCCACCACCCTCACTCACATCCACTTCCATCCATCTGCCCACCACTTCTACTACCACATTCAACCATATCCACTGCCAATCACACTAAAGCATCAACTACGTCCACTGTCAACCACATCCATCCAATAACACCCACATTCAGCCACACTCATTACCACAATCAACCACACCCATTTCCGACCACACACACAACCACACTCATACACCCAACTCCCTCAGAAAAGATCAGACTTGTTTACCGATTCCTGTAAATTTGTTACTGTGTGATGGGAAGCGAATAAGATAATCTTAGGTTGAGTTAAACAAGTTAGGTGAGGTGAGTAGAGGTGAAGTGAGGTGAGGTGAGGTTTGGATGCATTAGTAGTGGTGTCGGACAAGAAACTGATACACGTACACAAAAAGATAAACGAATGGGCTAATAGATAAACAGTAGATACATATTAGCGCAAGGTATACAGGTGCAATGATGTAGGTGGGTGGATGTGGAGTGTGAGGAAGGTATATAAGGGAGTGACGGCGTGTGGAAGGATGTGTGTGTGGGGGAGGGGGGTAGTGTTTGTTCTGAGGTCACGTCTGGAGGTGGACACTGTCACGAGGGATCTCTCTCTCTCTCTCTCTCTCTCTCTCTCTCTCTCTCTCTCTCTCTCTGTATATGTATAATGTGTATATGCGAGTGTAAATGAAACCTGTGGGGGGAAGACGGCAAGGAGGAGAGGGAAAAAGAGAAGAGAGAACGAAGGGAAAAAGAAAGGTGAGTAGAAGGGAAACAGCGAAGGGTGGCGGGGAACAGGAAGTAAAGAGGGGAGGAAGCAAGGGAAGGGAAGCGAAATGACCAGGGGTAAAAAGGAGGATGGAAAGGGAAGGAAGTAAGAAAAATGGAAAGGAAAGAAAACAAAAATGAGGAACAAAAGGTAGGAGGGAAAATGGAGAGATGAAAACAAAAGGGAAGATGGAAAGGTGAGGAAAAAGGGCACAGAAAGAGAGGAAGGAAAGGCAGGAAGGGAGGAAGGGAAGCAAGGGTAAACAGAAAATGGAAGGTGTGCAGAAAGGATGAAGAAAATGAGAAAGAGAGAGAGAGAGAGGGAGAGAGAGAGGGAGACAGAGAGGGGGGTCACCCATGTAAGCCAATATTTGTGTATGCAGATTCATGTTGACTCCCTTATGTTGGTTTCACTCCCCAGGCTTGACTTAATCTCTCTATTCTGGCCTCACTTCACCCACACCACTTCACACTCCCTAGCCAACGCGGTAGTGGGAAATGTGAGCTCAAAAAAGTGTTGCAAATTTTGTATGTGAGAGGAGAGGAGAGGAGATGAGAGGAGAAGAGAGAATAGGAGGGGAAGAGAGGAAAGCAGATGAGGGAGGGGAAGAGAGGAAAGCAGATGAGGGAGGGGAAGAGAGGAAAGCAGATGAGGGAGGGGAAGAAAGGATAAGTCAGACGGGAAAGAAATATAAAATGAGAAGTTGGGGAGAAACGAAGGACAAGAAGAGGAGGGGGAGAAAACTGCCTAAGAAATATTCAGGTAATAAGACAGGTTAAGAAAAGAAGAAAAGACGAGAAAACAAGGAAAACAGCCCACAGAAGAAAAGGCAAAAAAATGAAGAAAAGAATAGAAGAAAAATCAGTTACAAGTAGCTAAAAAAAAATCAATCGTTTATTTCTACTTCCCTAAAAAAAAATTAATATAAATTATATGCGATTTCTAAATTCCCTGTCTGTCTCTCTCTCTCTCTCTCTCTCTCTCTCTGTCTCATATAAAATAATACGATGAATTTCACTGACGATTTCGAGATATTTCAAGTTTTTGAAGATTATAAAAAGCAACATAGCACAAAAAGGCACATCACGGTTACAAATAACAACTAATTCTATAAAAACACCAATAATAAAATGTAGTGAAAAAAAAAAGTAAGACAATTTACCTGCAAGATTCCACCACATCGTCCAAGGCATCAAGTCACACCTACCTGAAAAGTGAAGAAAAATCGAATTAGTATATCATCACCATCACGAACGCCATCTTAATCATAATCATAATAATAATAATAATAAATAAATATAATAATAATAATCCTTTTCATGCGATCATAAATAGGTCATCATCATCATCATCATCATCGTCATAGCCTTCCGGTCCTACTTTCATGACTGATGGGCAGGATACAAACACAGAAAAAAAATGAAAACACTAAAGCTGGAGAGGTGTCTTCGCAATGCCAGGCATAAATGGACCTCGTATCCTTCTGCTCATCATGTAAGACCTCGAAACTAGATCAGTATTGTAACTGAGAAGAAAACAGAAAAAAATAAAACAGATAAATGCTAAGTGTTCACAACCATTGCAGGATGGGATAGACACCGAATGAGAAGTTATATCACCCTAACTTCACACAATTTTTAGCTCTATGCAGCTTTTTACACAGAGCTCAAGGAAAAGGCACTAGCACTTCTCAGCATCCGTTCCACAGCATTTCTTCTTGACCAGCACCACATTTGTGTTTAGCCTTCTTACAACTCAGCATTCAAGGTGCAAAAGATGGCAATTTAAGGTCAAGCTAAAATGAAAAGGGTACAGACACGAAGATGCAGCAATGTTAACCATATAAACGCTCTTCACCACTCTACCAATTCTAGAGAGACAAAAACAAGAAGAAAGAAGATAAAGAAAACAATAGGGAAAACGAAGAGGGTTAAAAACAACAATCACTACAGACGAGGACAGAACAGACGAGAAGAGAAGAAGAGTAAAAAAACAGATGTATTACAGGGAGAAAAAGGAAGATTAAAAATAAGAAGAAAAGGCGAGGAAAAAAAGACGAGCAGTAAAATAAGAGGTATTACTGAAGACAAAGACTGAGTAAAAATGACAGGCATTACATCTGCCATTCAGGTTACGTATCAATAACAGTGTCCTTTTTCACCTCCATCCCTTCCCCCTGTTACCCTTCCTTTACCCTCCTCCCCCCTCCTTCCCTTACCCCTTACCCATTCCTTCCCCCCCCTCCTCCTCCTCCATCCCTTCTTCCCGTGCACCACTCTCTGTACCCTAAGTCCTTCTCACCATGTACCCTCTTGCTCCCTAACCTCTCTCTATTCCCTTCCTTTCCTCCCTTACCAACCTATTCTCTTTCCTTCCCTCTCTCCTCACTCTCCGCAACCTCCTACCCTCTCTACTCTTTCCTACCCTTCCCATCCCTCTCCACATCCCCACTTCCTCCACCATCACCAGCGATCACACCAATAACTCACGCCCCCGCCCTCCCCCTCACCGCCCCTTTTGTCGCAGGATATAATGGAAACAGGAGGGGCGTGAATGGAGCGGGGGACACCACAATAAGGGGCCCTGTAATGGCCATCGTAACCCTCAGTGTGGCTTCCTATTGATGGATGGTTGTCGATCGCTGCTTGTTTGTTGTGGCGGCGATGATCCTGAGGGGTTTATTTGTGCCCTTGGTGTTGGGGCGATTTAGGCGATAACTCTGCGGTCTGGCCAATTTTGTACCCTTCGAGAACAAACGGATTACTTCATTATCCCAATCCTATATCTCACTGTAACAAATGGGATGGGTATTTGTATCTATCTGTATTTGTGGCAATCTGTGTCTATATCTATTAGTAGCTATCTGTATCTATCTACACCTGTATCTATCTGTATCTGTATCTATCTGTATCTGTATCTATCTGTATCTGTGTCTATCTGTATCTTTCTGTATCTGAATCTAGCAATCCATATTAGATCCACTGCAGGGACGGACCTTCACTTTGGACGGAGAGGGATAGGCATAAATAACTCCCTTAAGCTGGCAAAGTACTAATGGGATGGAGTGTCTGTAAGAATGATTGATGTATGTTTACGTCGAGGTGCTGTGCTGGTTATGTTTGTGCGTGTCAGTCCTGCCGTCGTCTGAAAAAAAAAAAAAAGTGCGAACATTTGCTAACATGTGGAAGGACATACTACCAACACCCAATTTAAATGTCCGCCACGATTTAGGTTTGAACCCTAGACTTGGGCACACGATTCGAGAGACTAGTACGCTGCCGATCGATTCACCTTAGCTCCAGATTACATTACCATCCTAACTTGATATTTCACTGTCATTAATGGAACGGGCACGATCTAGAAATGACAGCAGGCAGACAAACACGACGCTATTTTGAGAGTGGTCAGGAAAGTGGGCCAGCATCATTCACTCATTTTTATTATCACGAACACGCACTTCACAATGAAACACAACACACTGCCACACCTCAGACTGTCACACACATTTCACACTGCCACACATGCATTTCACACTGCCACAAATCACATTCTTCACCCTCTCACATCACGTAGGATCACACTGCCCGTCTCCTACTGCGCAGAGACTTTACTAAAATTGTGCAATAAGGTCCTTCATATGTAGCATTTTTAGCTTGCTGAGCTTAGTGGAGCGGAACCGTTATGTCGTGAGTGCCACCTTTCCTACTTCTTCGATACATAGACTCTGAAACCTGTAGTTTACAAAATTCGCAGCAACCAACACTAATTTCTTTATCCGGCAATATATCAGTGTCATCACTCTTGGTTGTATCGGTTTAATGAGACTAAGTTTCCGAAGTCCAGAAACAGAGAGGGTTTTATGATGTTTTTGCTTCCTTCCCACCCACCCGCACCCCCACCCGCACCCGCACCCGCACCGACCCACTCACACGCAAACACACTTAACCTTTACTGCTAACTGAAGACAATGCTTCCGTAGCCACAAACAAGCTTTACACAATACCGATTTTAAAGTACATGGATTCTCGATTGTCTGTGTACTCGAACCTTGAACCTATGATCTGAAGTGTCTCTCTCTCTCTCTCTCTCTCTCTCTCTCTCTCTCTCTCTCTCTCTCTCTCTCTCTCTCCGGGCGTGAATGAGGGCCGTGTCACCTGGCCTCAACCCTCTCAACAGCCAGCATTCTTATCGACTCTCGCCGCTAAACCGTACCTGATTGCGTCCATTCAGATCTCGCAGCTACACTCAGAATATTAAAGTTCCCCCTTCCCATTCCCCTTCCCCTCTCAAAGTCTCCCCTTCCCTCCTTTCCCCTTCTCCTTCCCTTCTCAAAGTCCCCTCTTCCCCTTTCCCCTTCCCTACCAAAGACCCCCTTCATCTCTCAAAGTCTCCCTCTTTCCTTTCCCATTCCTCTTCCTCCTACTCCTCTACCCCCTTTGCAGCTACACTCGGAATATCACAATCTCCTCTTGTTCCCTTTCTCCCTTCACCCTTTCCCTTTATCCTCTCATACTTTCCCGTTCCCTCCTCTTCCTTTCTGTCCCCTCCCTCTCCCCATCCGCTCTGACCGTCCCTTCACCACACATACTTGGCCACATAATTATTCATGGCCACAGCGACAAGGAGGCCACAGTACAACAAAGGACTGGACTGCTTATCATAACATCAAGAGATCGATCTCCGCCGACGCAAGGAGCAGACTAAAGATTTGGATTTCTTTAAGACAGTCTTCCCTGCTCTTCCACAAGGATTTCAGAGGACAACATAACACTAAGGCTCCCATGACTCACTCTCAACTGAATAAAATCGCCAATGGTTACTTGAAATAATACAAATGAGTTGTCCCGATCATATTATTATTCAACATTTTCAGTGAACAACGACTCACCCCAAGCTTAACAATATCGTCAACGGTTAGCGTCATAAAATACTGGAGTTGTCCCCGTCACAAAAGGGTTAAAAACGCTCCACCTAAAGCCATTACATATAAATAAATCGTGGCAGTGGTCAGACTGTAAAGGATTCGACTGCTAACATCACCACTATGATCCCAACTGAAGCGGGTAACAGACTTTACATTTCGTCAAAAAATATCTTTCCCGTTTTTTTTACAAGACCTATCACCAACGCGTCCTAAAAATTCTTCTTGCTTTTATTTGACTATTTTATTGACGCAAGGAAACACCCTTCATTATGAGAGGATTAAGCCTCTCACTACGATGAAGCTTATTTCCCTCCTGCTACCGACAGACAGTTATATTCGTCTCAGGACCTCCCGCAACATATCACTTAAAATGAAGTCTGTAAGCCCCTTTCATACGACATCTTGCATTTTTATACCAGATACTGCTAAACGATTACAGTATATTGGGCCAGGAAGGATTTTTTTTACAGGAAATTAATGAAAAATATCGGTTCTTGATTTTCCTTTTTGCTTGGTACAATCAGTTGAAGTTGGCTACGTTAGATTTCTTAACTCGTCCCAGCTAAACCAGGGTTATTGTGACAGCTTTAGTCTGTTTTCTAATTGTGTGACGTTAGCTGGAAAACAATAAATAAGACGCGATCATGAAAGGGTTAGTATCACCAATAACACATTTTTCCCCCCATAAATCAAGACCAGTTACAAATACGGTGGTACTCACGTTGTAAATCATTTTCATAAGTAGGGTATTACGCGGCAAATGAGATGATGGCGTCAAACAGCTGTGCGCTCATGTTTCCGGCAAAATATACTGTATCATTTGGAAGACTTATACCCATATAGAAAATAGTTGTAGGTAAAGTATGAAAAGAACCAAAGTCGGGCCGAAACTGTTGCATATTCCGAATAAAAAGAAATATTAATAACTTCCATGTGTAGATACAATTTTCTCGCCAATAATCCAACGTGCTGTGAAATCAAGCCACATACACTACGTCGTTATGTCCTCACTAAATCGTTTTCAATTATAACTAAGAACACGCAAACTTATTCCCCATTCAGAAGTCCTTTATATTGGAGCATTATCACAAGCTACCAATTACATGACTGCTCCTCCACTGACATACTGCGTTACACTGCGTCTGCATAATCACCACTACATCATTCGTAACTATGATGATATGTAGGATTAACCATAACAATGTTTCCATATCAGGGACCACCTACCGATGCGTCATTAGCTAAGAGATGTACAGTAATATATTGATTGTTCTGGAGGCGAAACACTTCAGGGTATCACTTGCTCGAACTCGGTGTTAAATAATTCATACTTGTTCAGTAAATAAGACTAAATCATACTGACATGTCACTGACCCCATCCAATTCGTGGGTTACTTTATATCATATTTTGGCAAACTCCAAAACTTTGAGACTTTCTGGATTAAAGGGACAAAACACCACTATATCCAATAACCTCAAACAGGAAGACGACAACTATTTTGCTGTGGCTAACGAAGGTCTATTTCCTTCAGTTAGGAAAGTATTCTCGGACTGAAGGAGTTAACTACAAGATACATACACCCTGACTACGATGCACTGGATACTTAATCAATCATTACATTAGTACTGGTAGGGTTAAACCTTAACACATTTTCCCCATAACAGGTGACAAATTAAAATGGATAAAATGCGGCACATACTGATCGATCTCGCTATAATGATAATCCCTCCAAACATCTCATTTGAATCATCCAATATAAATCATCCCCAGGTTCTGAGAATAGAGAACAGTAATTATAATGCATTTTTTCCGATGAGACCACATTTCAAGATTAAAGCTATGTTGGCTGCTCTTACATGGTGAATAACTCTATAACATCAACGCTAAAACCTCCCCTTAACCTTAATACAAACGTACGATGGAGTGGAGAATAAAACAGAAATTCATCACCGTAATGCATGGGTTAACTTCGAGATACATATTGATCAGCGTTGCTATGACATATTGCAAGACATCTCACCTGCATGATCCGATACAGGGAGGTCACGCTGTCTGCCAACAAAGGTGTGATCAGTGCAGCTGTCACATACATCAGGATTATTTTGACAGCTGCTTGACAAAAGGCGGCGGGCTATTGTGTTGTCACCTGTCAATTCTGGCTTGCTTTCACGACCTCACCGTAAAGGGAGAGTGTGTGGGTGAGTGCTGGAGTGGACTGGGAGATAAGGGGGTTGCTGGTGATGTGGGAATTGTGGTGTTGGTGGAATGGTGATGGTGGTAGCGGGTGACAGAATGATGGTGATTGAGAGTGGTGTGCTGACGGCGGTGCTGGAAGGTGCTGTGGCAGTGCCGTGGTAGTGGTACTGGTGGTAGGGAGAGCTGGGGTGATGGTGACAGGAAATGGTGTAATGATGACCCTAGTTGTTGCTGAAAATACTGTGGTAGTAGATGGTATGGGAAACAAAGGTAGTGATCATGGCTGTGTGTGTGGTAGTAATGACGGTGGTTGTGATGTGTTGGTGGGAAGTGGGTTGGGAGATGAAAGGACTGGAGGAGATGGGAGAACTGTGGTGTTGGCAGCGATGGTGAAGGCATGTGGTAGGGGGGAAATGTAATGATGGTAAAGGGTGGTAGTGGTGCAAAGATGGTTATGGTGGTGGTGTAGTGATGATGAGAGTGGGAGAGAGTGGTGAGGCTGGTAGTGGTGGTAAAGGTGGTAGATGATAGTTGGGATCATGTAGTGTTTTAATTGGAGGTGGTGTGGATCTAGATATAACTGTGATACTGAATTAGGTGCGACAGTGATACGACATGATCTGTGATACCTTTTGCATCAGCAGAGGCAAATGCAGTACAGTAATAATATCGAAAATAGAGAGATGGTGACAGATGATGATGTTAATAAGGACGGCATAACAAAAGGATGTTTTTAATTACTGCAACTGCATGTATATTAGCAAAAGGAACACCGTATTTTTATTAAAAGTGACAGGTGGTCAACGATGATGATACTGCGGATAGTGCAAAAATTACAACTCACATTCGATCACAGCTGTTGCATCAATATTACTGAAGGATGCAAAAGTGACAGATGGTAAGTGAGAATTATGATCCAGAAACTTATGATGCAGTTTCTCAGTGTGACTGATGCACTGTGATGAAAAATGAAATACTTCGTCACAGAATAATGTCTTCCAGCTCAAATTCAGACACCATCATGACCGAAGAATTCCTATAAATGTTGAAACAAGGAGAGAGAAATAAAGAATCGTGAAAAGGCAACTTAAGCTTGAATTAAGGTAAAGATCTAATGTATGTCAATGGAAAGCTTGAAATTTGGTCACTTTGGAATGATAACTAATTTCACTCTCTCTACCACCAGATTAAGAAACAGCCTCTCTCTCTCTCTCTCTCTCTCTCTCTCTCTCTCTCTCTCTCTCTCTAAGTCCTCGGGTCTTACAGGGGAACACAAAGACCCTGAATGTTGTGGTGAGGACTGAGTATACCTGAAGGGCTGCCCCAATGAGCTTGTTAACGAGCCCCAGAGCCAATTGTGGGCCTCTGTTACCTGTCACCTGCTTGTTACAGAGCGTCGCGGGGGAGGGCGGCGTGAATAGCGGCTGGCGGGTCCATCGTGTGTTTGTTAGGGATGGCGGGTTCCCTCTGCGGTTCGGGGGTTTGGTTGTGGTGGGGATGGTGATGTCGGAGTTATTATTACAATTTCTATTCACCTATTTGCGAATTCACTTAACCACTACCCTACGAATTTCATATTTAATTTAGCTGATAGAGGCAGGAATAGGAGCAATTCAAAGACAAGGTAATGAAGACACTGAAATTTAGGTATTGTACGATATTTACAGAAGCAGCACTGCAATGGAAAATCTATTTAAGGACAGAACACATCCCAAAAGACAAAGTTATTCACCGCATTACAAGGACGTTTTCAGAAATTTGGACTGGGACGACAAAGGAAGTAACGTACACGGTGAGAGGCTGGACAACTGTTGATTTGCTGACGACATAACTCTTTTCAATAGACTGGGATAGGAACTTACAAAAAAAAAAGAAAAACAAGAAAAAAGAACGCCAAGTTGAGGAGTGTGAGTCTGAAAGCTGACCTGAAGAAGAGTAAATTGAAAACGAAAGATATTATGCACGACAGGAACTTCACTCCCTTTCAGCAAAAACAGGACATGAAGAACCATAATGTGATAAAGAATACATACACTGACGGCAAGCATTTCAAACAGAGAGAAGTCATGATGGCGAAATTCAGCGCAGAATTGGAATGGCATAAGGGCTTTAGGTACAAAGTAACTATAGGAAGGGTAGTAAAATGCCTCTGTGTCAAGCAATACGGGTGTAAACAATGCAATCTTCTCTATCGGAATGTAAATTAGGAGTGTTCAGTCAGGAGAGAGAGAGAGAGAGAGA
>JAGKTI010008383.1:0-33764 GCA_018397915.1 Birgus latro | reverse complement strand
ATTTTTTTACCACCACGAGGCTCGACGTAATTTTAAACTGCTTGTGCTGGAGAAAAAAAAAATCGAAGTCTTTAAATTGTTTCGGTGATCCTCACAATTTTTCAAGCTTTTTGTTCTTAAAAATCTAAGGTGCGTGCTGTCTTTACGTGTCAGTCAACTTCTTGTTATCCTTCATAAATATGACATTTTCACCCTCACAAGTGTCTTCTTAGTTCTGAATATAATATAATGTGTTTTACAAACAACTTTCAGAACACTAGAGGAAGTTGAATATTCAGCGTTTTCGCAAAAAAATACGCTTATTTAGCCAACATTAGATTAAAAGAGAATGGACCTACCTCCAAAACGGATTCTATCAGCCGTAACTATTTCACAATTTCCACTACTTCTTGTTCTTGAAGACAAGGCAAAGGGCAAAAAAAAAATCGACAAATCAGAAGTTATTGATAAAGAATTCCGTCTGAAGAGGAATCATAGTTCTGAGAGCTTTTATCTAAGGAAATATGATTTTTGGTGTAACAGAAACCTTTATGTTGTGAAAATGTTCGTTTTTTTTATTTTTTACCGCTACGAGGCTCAACGTAATTTTAAACTGCTTGAGCTGGTGGGGAAAAAAAATCGAAATTTTTAAAATGTCTCGGTGATCCTCACAATGTTTCAAGCTTTTTGTTCTTATAATCCTAAGGTGCCAGCTCTCTTTACGTGTCAGTCGACTTCTTGTTATCCTTCATAAATGTGACATTTTCACCCTCGCAAGTGTCTTGTTAGTTCGGAATATAATATTATGTATTTTAAAATCAACTTTGAGAACACTTGAAGAAGTTGCATATTCAGCGTTTTCGCCGAGAAATACGCTTATTCACCCATCATTAGATTAAAAGAGAATGGACCTACCTCCAAAACGGATGCTATCAGCAGGAACTATTTCACAATTTGCACTATTTTTTGTCGTCGAAGTCACGGCTAAGGAAAAAAAAAAAAATCGACAACTCAGAAGTTAATAATCCAGAATTCCGTCTCAAGAGGAATCACAGTACTGAGACATTTTACCTAGGGAAATCTTGTTTTGGTGTAACACAAACCTTGATATTGTGAAAATGTTCGTTAATCATGTTTTTTTTTTTTTTACCGCCTCGAAGCTCGACTTAATTTTAAACTGCTTGTGCAGGAAAAAAAAATCGAAGTTTTTACATTGTTTTGGTGATCCTCAATATTTCAAACTTTTGTTCTTAGAAATCTAAGGTGCCAGCTCTTTTTACGTGTCAGTCAACTTCTTGTTATAGTTCATAAATGTGACATTTTCACTCTCACAAGTGACTTCTTAGTTCTGAATATAATATGTGTTTTACAATCAACTTTCAGAAAACTAGAGGAAGTTGAATATTCAGCGTTATTGCAGAGAAATATGCTTATTCAGCCATCATTATATTAAACGAGAATGTACCTACCTCCAAAACGGATTCTATCAGCCGGAACAATTTCACAATTTGCACTACTTCTTGTTCTTGAAGTCACGGCTAAAGGGGGGGGAAAAATCGACAAATCAGAAGTTAATAATCTAGAATTCCGTCTGAAGAGGAATAACAGTACTGAGAGATTTTACCTATGGAAATGTGATTTTTGGTGTAACAGAAACCTTTATGTTGTGAAAATGTTTTTTTTTTTTTACCAACACGAGGCTCGACGTAATTTTAAACTGCTTGTGCTAGAGGAAAGAAAAATCGGAGTTTTTAAATTGTCTCGGTTATCCTCACAATGTTTCAAGCTTTTTGTTCTTATAATCATAAGGTGCCAGCTCTCTTTACGTGTCAGTGGACTTCTTGTTATCCTTCATAAATGTGACATTTTCATCCTCACAAGTGTCTTCTTAGTTCTGAATATAATATAATGTATTTTACAATCATCTGTGAGAACATTTGAGGAAGTTGCATATTCAGCGTTTTTGCCGACACATACGCTTATTCAGGTATCATTAGATTAAAAGAGAATGGACATACCTCCAAAACGGATGCTATCAGCCGGTACTATTTCACAGTTTGCACTACTTTTTGTCCTTGAACTCACGGCTAAGGGAAAAAAAATCGACAAATCAGAAGTTAATCATCCAGAATTCCGTCTCAAGAGGAATCACAGTATTGATAAATTTTACCTAAGAAAATGTGGTTTTTGTGTAACAGAAACCTTAATATTGTGAAAATGTTCTTTCTCTTTTTCTTTTTTTTTACGTCACGAGGCTCAACTTAATTTTAAACTGCTTTAACCTGGAGAGAGAAAATAAAAGAAAAGATAAATTCGGTTTTAAATTGTCTCGGTGATCCTCACAATGTTTCAAACTATTTGTTCTTAAAAACCTAAGGTGCCAGCTCTCTTTACGTGTCAGTCAACTCCTTGTTACCCTTCATAAATGTGACATTTTCACCCTCACAAATGTTTTCTTAGTTCTAAATATAATATAATGTGTTTTACAATCAACTTTGAGAACACTTGAGGAATTTGCATATTCACCGTTTTCGCCAAGAAATACGCTTATTCAGCCATCATTAGATTAAAAGAGAATGGACTTACCTCCAAAACGAATGCTAGCATCCGGAACTATTTCACAATTTGCACTACTTCTTGTCATTGAAGTCACGGCTAAGGGGGGAAAAAATAACGACAAATCAGAAGTTAATAAACCAGAATTCAGTCTCAAGAGGAATCACAGTATTGAGAGATTTTACCTAAGGAAATGTGTTTTTTTGTGCAACAGAAACATTGATATTGCGAAAATGTTCTTTTTTTTTTTTGTACCGGCACGAGGCTCGACATAATTTTAAGCTGCTTGTGCTGGGGGAAAAAAAAATCGAAGCTTTTAAATTGTCTCGTTGATCTTAAATGTTTCAAGCTATTTCTTCTTAAAAACCTAAGGTGCCAGATCTCTCTACGTGTCAGTCGACTTCATGTTATCCTTCATAAATATGAAATTTTCACCCTCACAAGTGTCATCTTAGTTTTGAATATAATATAAGGTGTTTTACAATCAACTTTGAGAACACTAGAGGAAGTTGCATTTTCAGCGTTTTCGCCGAGAAATACGCTTATTCAGCCATCATTAGATTAAACGGATGCTGTCAGCCGGAACTATTTCACAATTTCCATTACTTCTTGTTCTTCAAGTCACAGCTAATGGGAAAAAAAAATCGACAAATCAGAAGTTGATAATCCAGAAATCCGTCTGAAGAGGAATCACAGAACTGAGAGATTTTACTTAAGGAAATGTGCTTTTGGGTGTAACAGAAACCTTGATATTGTGAAAATATTCGTTTATTTATTTATTTATTTATTTTTACCGCCAGCAGCCTCGACGTAAATTTAAACTGCTTGAGCTGGAGGGGGGGGGAAAAAACCGAACTTTTTAAATTGTCTCGGTGATCCACCCAATATTTCAAGCTTTTTGTTCTTAAATATCTAAGGTGCGAGCTCTCTTTACATGTCAGTCAACTCCTTGTTATCCTTCATAAATGTGACATTTTCACCCTCACAAGTGTCTTCTTAGTTCTCAATATAATGTAATGTGTTTTACAGTCAACTTTGAGAACATTAGAGGAAGTTGAATATTCAGCGCTTTCGCAGAGATATACGCTTATTCAGCCATCATTCGATTAAAAGAGAATGGACCTACCTTCAAAACAGATACTATCAGCCGGAAGTATTTCACAATTTGCACTACTTCTTGTTCTTGAAGTCACGGCAAAGAGGAAAAAAAAAATCGACAAATCAAAAGTTGATAATCCAGAATTCCGTCTCAAGAGGAATAACAGTATTGAGAGATTTTCCCTAAGGAAAAGTGGTTTTTGGTGTAACAGAAGCCTTTATGTTGTGAAAATTTTCGTTTTTTTCTTTTACCGCCACGAGGCTTGACGTAATTTAAAACTACTTGAGCTTAGAAGAAAAAACAAATCGAAGTTTTTAAATTGTCTCGGTGATCCTCACAATGTTTCAAGCTTTTTGTTCTTAAAAACCTAAGGTGCCAGATCTCTTTACATGTCAGTCGGCTTCATGTTATCCTTCATAAATGTGACATTTTCACCCTCACAAGTGTCTTCTTCGTTCTGAATATAATATAATGTGCTTTACAATCAACTTTGACAACACTTGAGGAAGTTACATAATCAGTGTTATCGCCCAGAAATACGCTTATTCAGCCATCATTAGATAAAAGGAGAATAGACCTACCTCCTAATCGAATGCTATCAGCCGGAACTATTTCACAATATGCTCTACTTCTTGTCCTTGAAGTCACGGCTAAGGACCAAAAAAACCATCGACAAATCATAAGTTAATAATCCAGAATTCCCTACCAAGAGCAATCACAGTGTTGAGAGATTTTACCTAAGGAGATGTACTTTTTGGTGTAACAGAAACCATGATATTGTGAAAATGTTCGTTATTTTTTCATTACCTCAATGACGCTCAACGCAGTTTTAAACTGCTTGTGCTGGAGAGAAAAAAAAATCGAAGTTTTTAAATAGTCTCGATGATTTTCACAATGTTTCAAGTTATTTGTTCTTTAAAAACCTAAGATCCCAGCACTCTTTACGTATCAGTCGACTTCTTCTTATCCTTCATAAATGTGACATTTTCCTCCTCACAAGTGTCTTCTTAGTTGTAAATATAATATAATGTGTTTTACAATCAACTTTGAGAACACCTGAGGAAGTTGCATATTTAGAGTTTTCGCCGAGAAATACGCTTATTCAGCCATCATTAGATTAAAAGAGAATGGCCCTACCTCCAAAACGGATGCTATCATCCGGAACTATTTCACTGTTTGCACGACTTCTTTTCCTTGAAGTCAAGGCTAATGGAAAAAAAAAATCGACAAATCACAAGTTAATAATTAAGAATTCCGTCTCAAGAGGAATCACAGTATTCAGAGATTTTACCTAAGGAAATGTGGTTTCTGGTGTAACAGAAACCTTGATATTGTAATTTTTTTTTTTATACCGCCACGAGACTCGACGTAATTTTAAACAGCTTGTGCTGGAGAAAAAAAATCGAAGTCTTTAAATTCTCTCGGTGATCCTCACAATGTTTCAAGCTATTTGTTCTTAAAAACCTAAGGTGCCAGCTCTCTTTACGTGTCAGTCGACTTCATGTTATCCTTCATAAATGTGACATTTTCACCCTCACAAGTGTCTTCTTAGTTCTAAATATAATATAATGTGTTTTACAATCAACTTTGAGAGCACTTGAGGAAGTTGCATATTCAGCGTTTTCGCCGAGAAATACCCTTATTCAGCCACCATTAGATTAAAAGAGAATGGACATACCTCGAAAACGGATGCTATCATCCGTTACTGTTTCACAATTTGCATTACTTCTTGTTCTTCAAGTCACGGCTAAGGGGAAAAAAAATCGACTAATCAAAAGTTAATAATCCAGAATTCCGTCTTAAGAGGAATCACAGTATTGAGAGATTTTATGTAGGGAAATGTGGTTTCTAGTGAAACAGAAACCTTGACATTGTGAAAATGCTCGTTTATTTATTTCATTTTTTTTTTACCGCCACGAGGCTCGACGTAATTTTAAACCGCTTCTGCTGGAGAAAAAAAAATCGAAGTTTTTAAATTGTTTCGGTGATCCTCAAAATATTTCAAGATTTTTGTTCTTAAAAATCTAAGGTGCCAGCTCTCTTTACGTGTCAGTGAACTTCTTGTTATCCTTCATAAATGTGACATTTTCACCCTCACAAGTGTCTTCTTGGTTCTGTATATAATAGAATGTGATTTACAATCAACTTTGGGAACACTAGAGGAAGTTGAATATTCAGCGTTTTCGCAGAGAAATACGCTTATTCAGCCATCATTAGATTAAATGAGAATGGACCTACCTCCAAAACGGATTCTATCACCCGGAACTATTTCAGAATTTGCACTAGTTCTTGTTCTTGAAGCCAAGGCTAAGGGGGAAAAAAAATCGACAAATCAGAAGTTATTAACTCAGAATTAAGTCTGAAGAGGAATCATAGTACTGAGAGAATTTATCTAAGGAAATGTGATTTTTGGTGTAACAGAAACCTTTATGTTCTGAAAATGTACGTTTTTTTTTTTTACTCCACGAGGTTCAACGTAATCTTAAACTGGTTGAGGTGGAGGGAAAAAAAAAATCGAAGTTTTTAAATTTTCCCGGTGATCCTCACAATGTTCAAGCTTTTTGTTTTTATAATCCTAAGGTGCCAGCTCTCTTTACGTGTCAGTCGACTTCTTGTTATCCTTCATAAATGTGACATTCACCCTCAAAAGTGTCTTCTTAGTTCTGAAAATAATATAATATATTTTACAATCAACTTTGAGAACACTGGAGGAAGTTGCATATTCAGCGTTTTCGCCGAGAAATACGCTTATTCAGCCATCATTAGATTAAAAGAGAATGGACTTACCTCCAAAATGGATGCTATCAGCCTTAATTATTTCACAATTTGCTCTAATTCTTGTCACTAATGTCACGGCTAAGGGAAAGAAAATCGACAAATCAGAAGTTAATCATCCAGTATTCCGTCTCAAGAGGAATCACAGTATTGAGATATTTTACATAAGGACAAGTTGTTTTGGTGCAACAGAAACCTTGATATTGTGAAAAGGTTCGTTTATTTATTTAATTTTTTTTTTTTACCGCCACGACGCTCGACGTAATTTTAAACTGCTTGTGCTGGAGAAAACAAAAATCGAAGTTATTAAATTGTTTCGGTGATCCTCAATATTTCAAGCTTTTTGTCCTTAAAAATCTAAGGTGCCAGCTCTCTTTACGTGTCAGTCAACTTGTTATCTTTCATAAATGTGACATTTTCACCCTCACAAGAGTGTTTTTAGTTCTGAATATAATACAATCAACTTTCAGAACACTAGATGAAGTTAAATATTCAGAGTTTTCGCAGAGAAATATGCTTATTCAGCCATCATTAGATTAAAAGAGAACGGACCTACCTCAAAAACGGAATCTATCATCCGAAACTATTTCACAATTTGCACTACTTCTTGTTCTTGAAGTCACGGCTAAGGGGAAAGAAAAATCGACATATCAAAAGTTAATAATCCAGAATTCCGTCTCAAGAGGAATCACAGTATTGAGAGATTTTACCTAAGGAAATGTGATTTTTGGTGTAGCATAAACCTTTATGTTGTGAAAATATTGGTTTTTTTTTTTTTTTGCCGCCACGAGGCTTGACGTAATTTTAAACTGCTTGTGCTGGAGAAATAAAAAATCGAAGTTTTTAAATTATCTCGGTGATCCTTACAATATTACAAGCTTTTTCTTCATAGAATCTAAGGTGCAAGCTCTCTTTACGTGTTAGTCAACTTCTTGTTATCCTTCATAAATGTGACATTTTCACCCTCGCAAGTGTCTTCTTAGTTCTAAATATAATATAATGTGTTTTACAGTCAACTTCGAGAGCACTAGAGGAAGTTGAATATTCAGCGTTTTCGCAGACAAATACGCTTATTCAGTCATCATTAGATTAAAATAGAATGGACCTACCTCCAAAACGGATGCTATCATCCGGAATTATTTCACAATTTGCACTACTTCTTGTTCTTGAAGTCACGGCTGAGGAAAAAGTAATCGACAGATCAGAAGTTAAAAATCCAGAATTCCGTCTCAAGAGGAATCACAGTATTGAGAGATTATACCTAAGGAAATGTGGTTTTTGGTGTAACAGAAACCTTGATATTGTGAAAATGTTCGTTTTTTTTTTTTTTCCGCCATGAGGCTTGACATAATCTTAAACTGCTTGTGCTGGAGAAGAAAAAAAAATTGAAGTTTTTAAATTGTCTCGGTGTCACGAATTTTCTACATTCAAAAATCGCGTTAAGTCGTGACATTGGGTTGTTTTGCGGGGAGCAAATTATTGTTATATGTACGATAATTTTAAGTTGTCGGGTTTCACTCTGGGCCGTTATAAACCTGCGCGCGCAGCTCCCACCCGCGCCACGTCGAGTTTTCAAACGGGACCCCAGTCTGTCCATAGCTGCGGAACGAATTGGGTCGTACGCCTCTAAAGGCTGAGTGAATTCTTTATTTCAGATCACAGCTTGTGTCGGCGTGTATTCCCGAGCTCCCACCCACTTGGGTGATCGACTATAGTGCAGTCTCATCCATACCGATTAGTATTTTCCTGTTTTTCTAGGCTTAAGCTTTTTGAAATATTTAGCCGTTTGACTGAGTGAGTGAGTGCATTTCTTTCATTTGATTTGAATTGGAGTCATGTAACGTAAATTTATTTGCTTGTATTCAATAAATTTACAGTTCGTTTTCTTGAGCTTTGTTAAGTGTAACAGTCGTGTTTAATTTTCCCACTTATTTAATATAGTTTTGCTACCCCACGTTAGCACAACTTTTTGTATTAAATCACGACTGGTACTTAGGCCAGCTTTTGGCAGTAATCCTTAAATCCGTTGTGCTAGCTAGGAGTTTGGCTCAGCCAAGATCCTGTTATCTTATTTATTATCATTTTTTTATTATTGGGGGGAGAAATTAACTTTCTTAGAGGCCAACGGTACGATATTACAGCCTAATAGAGCGTCTAGTCTCTGCTGCGTACCGTTGAGAAAGTCTATAAATTCTCGACTCCAGAGAATTGGCGAAATGAGCCAGCATAGAGTGAAATCGCTGCTTGATTTCACAAGTCTATTCCCTCTTAGTAAATGACTTGATAGTCATTCATAGCACACTTAGCTATACATTGTATACGCGGATATTCAATATCCCATTATCTCTTGAAATACGTAAATTTCCCCTGACATCTGGCGACAACGCCAGAGAAAACTGATACATTCCCCCTGACATTTGGCGACCTCATTCCAGGATAAACTCCTAGCCTAAAATTTATTACCGAATCACTCACTCATAACCAGTCTCAGTTGTCACTCGGTCTCAAACCAAAATTTATTACCGAATCACTCACTCATAACCAGTCTCAGTTGTCACTCGGTCTCAAACCAAGCACGATGGAACACAGTACATTCGTGCAAGAAGCTAAGGAAATGGGGCTTACTAACCCCCAGGAAATTCGAGATTATGTCCTGTCGCGCTTCAATTGCGAGCAGGAACGTGAAAATGCCGCCCGTGAAGAGCGGAAAATTGAGCGTGAGGAACGTCAAAAGCAGCGAGAGTACGAAGAACGGCAGAAAGAGCGCGAACTTGAGCACCAGCACCAAGCACGTGAACACGAGCGTGCTGAGCGTGAGGCGCGTGAGGAACGTGAACGTGAGGAGCGAGAGAGAGAACGTGAACATGAGCGCCAAGCACGTGAACACGAGCTGGAGGTGCTTAAACTAAAGCGAGACTCCTTGGCTTCAGGCACACTGGGTGCAGCCAATCCAAACTCCCCTACTCCTCTCCCAGCACCTTTTCTAGCAACTCCACGTTTCAAGCTTCCCTCTTACAAGGAAGGCGAGCGAATCGAGCCATTTATAGCTCGTTTCGAAGACATGGCAAACCTGTACAATCTGGATGAGGCAGCTAAGCGGCTTCAGTTTCTTAGCCTGTTTGAGGGCCCTGCCCTCGACATTCTCCACAGAATTCGCGGAGATAATCTCACGTATGAGATGATGAAGTCCGCACTCATCAAAGCGTACGGTCTTACTGTTGATCATGCTAGAAGTCAGTTCATGAAGGCACGTCTCCAGGAAAAGGAGACAGCCGCTCAGTTCCTTGACCGTCTCACGGCATATTTAGGCGAATGGATGGAGAAGGACGAGACTCCCAGCACATGAGAGGGAATGATTGACCTCGTGCTGCGCACACAGCTGGAAAAGTCGTGGCCTGCTGAGCTTGTGGGCCAGCTCAAGATGTCCAAAGTGAAGGACGCATCCGAAATGGTACAAACCGCTGATGCTTTCTTTAGTGCATACGGGTACGAAACTCATAAGCAGCAGTCCTGGAACAGGACAGATACTGCTAAGTCTGGTAAGCAGTCCCAGACTGAACCCCAGCATCAAGGCCATTCTCAAAGTAATGGTCATGGTCCAGGCAAACCGCAGAAGGACCAGTGGCAGAATACACAGAAACCTGACTGGAAGAGGTACAACAAGTACCCTAACCAGCAGCAGTACCCTAAACAGCAGCAGTATCAGCCACGCAATCGGCCAGTGGGACAAACCTTTTTGACACCAGCCCCAGCGTATCGGAGGCAGGAAGCGAATGCAGCCTTCATTTCTCAACAAGCGTACGATGGTGCCGTCCCCACCAGCACAGCTCCTCCTTCACAGTTCACTAGTCCCCTTGAGACGGTGAACTCTCCTCCACAGGCCGTCAGTGCTCCTGCTCCCCAGATGGTGAGTACAGCTCCTCATGCATCTAGTTCGGGTACGATCCCTAAGGCAAATACTCCTGTCAGATTTGAAGAGATGTGTGCCATGCAGCCTTATCAATGGCTGGCCGCTTCCTCCACAGGCCCTCCCACAGGTAACAGTGCCTTCCTTGTTGAGCCAGGGCTTGTGGGAGGTGTTTCTGTTAATGTACTGAGAGACAATGGTTCCTCAGGTTGTACTGTCAGGCAGAGTCTTGTTCATCCTGAAGAGTATACAGGCAGACAGATCCAAGCTCAGCTTATTGATGGATCAGTGAGATTGTTTCCTGAGGCACGTATCCAGGTAGCATCTCCCTTTTATACAGGTTCAACAGTTGCAGTTGTCATGCAAGAACCTTTGTTTGACCTCATAATAGGCAATATACCAGGTGCCAAGCATAGTTGCACCACAGATGTCACTACTCAGACTTCGGCTGCAGTAACACGAGCCATGGCCACGGCTCCAAATTGTGTTGCCCCAGTGGCTATTGCATTTCCGCAAGATCTGATTTGCAGTCAAGATGCTGTCCAAGAGCAACAGACTGACCCGACCCTTGCTGTTGTGCGGAAGAAACAAAAGGGTAGAGTGACCAAGTATTCACGGGGTGGACGAGCCAGGTTCCTTCGCAAACAAGGACGGCTCTACCGTGAGTCACGAACACCCGAGGGCGAGGTTCGACTGCAGTTTGTCATTCCTGCAAACTACCGCCAAGCAGTGTTAGAATGGGGTCATTGTTTAGCATCAGGAGGTCATATGGGCAAAAAGAAAACCCAAGGCCGTATCCGTGCTGACTTTTTCTGGCCAGGAATGGGACAGGAAATTGATAGTTTTGTGCACTCCTGTAATGTGTGTCAACGTACCACCATTCAGGAAAGTTTCCTTCCTGCGCCATTTGAATCCACGCCCATAATCTCTGAGTCGTGTGAGAGAGGGCTGTGGTAACGTGAGTGTCTGTTGTACACTGGGTTTCCTAAGACTGTGCTGTTCTAAGAGATTTGAGCAATCCAAGAACTAGCTCGGTTCCCAGTCAGTACTATGCTGCTAAGACCTCACGTCTCGCCTATTGGCCCCACGGGACATAATATGTCTGGGGTCTGTACATACATATGTATTGTACCTCATAAGTGCACATTCTCGGCGATCCCAGCCCGGGGACACCGACGACAAGCCCTTATTAGTCGTAAGCGTAGGGCTTGTGCATATTGTATGTACCATAGATTAAGGTAGGTTAAGGGGGGAAGTCCGAGACCCCGCAGAGGCAATCTGAGGCTGAGTTTGAATTACCTTGTGGTGTATCTCGAGCTGAGGGCCTTCCTGAGGATTCCCGGAGATTACATAGAAGCCACATGAGTGTTCACACCCATGCAGGGTGTTAAAATGTGACCTGCCAAAGTTGCATAGGGATTCTCGACCACCTTTACTGGTTATAAGTGTGCAGTCACGGTGAGCCCAACTGAGGACACCGATGACAAACGGGCAGTTGAGGTGACGAGCCCTTTGTAATGTTAAGTGTAGTTATAAGTGTGCAGTCACGGTGAGCCCAACCGAGGACACCGAGGACAAACGGGCAGTCGAGGTGACGAGCCCTTTTGTAATGTTAAGTATAGCTATAAGTGTGCAGTCACGGTAAGCCCAACCGAGGACACTGATGACAGGCGGGTAGTCGTGGTACGATCCCAGCCGAGGGCACTGACGATGAGCCCTTTTATTAGGCGTAAGTGTAGGCTAAAAAAGGCAACTATTAAGGAAATAATGGCGACATACATACAGAACTTGCTATTAGCTGACTTTCAGCCAAAGAGTACCTTCTTTTGTGTGTGTGTGGATTGATTGCTGGGTGGATGAAATTGTAATATAGTGCAAATCCTTTTGTTGACACTATTGATACTCCACCTTGACTCATCCCACAGGTACAGTCATTGGGTGAAGAAGATGTCCAGGACCATTGATCGTCTGCTGCACCCTGGCACTTCATCTCCTCTGCCCTCGTCGCCTTTATTATTGCATTACCATGTATTATTATTATTGCTTACACGTAGGTACAGTTACACTACAACTGTCACACCTACACCATGTATCACATACACCACGCTACATAACAATTAGTTGTCAATGTAAATGCAGCGAATTTCAGCTCAGTTGACCTGAGTACAGGATTTTTCACTGTCGTCTCGGAGTTTTTCCCTCAAACTTGCTTTTCTTAACGTAAATACGAAGTTTTCACGCTCACAGGCGACACTGTTTCCTCCTGTAACAGGATACTACACACACCACAGTGTGAATCTTGTGTGGCTGAGTTAGGATGTATATATATATATAGTGTCAAAATTTACTCTAGAGTAAGATTTGAAAATTTTCACGGGCGTAATGTCACGAATTTTCTACACTGAAAAATCGCGTTAAGTCGTGACATTGGGTTGTTTTGCGGGGAGCAAATTATTAATATATGTACGATAATTTTAAGTTGTCGGGTTTCGCTCTGGGCCATTATAAGCCTGCGCGCGCAGCTCCCACCCGCGCCGCGTCGAGTTTTCAAACGGGACCCCAGTTTGTCCATAGCCGCGGAACGAATTGGGTCGTACGCCTCTAAAGGCTGAGTGAATTCTTTATTTCAGATCACAGCTTGTGTCGGCGTGTATTCCCGAGCTCCCACCCACTTGGGTGATCGACTATAGTGCAGTCTCATCCATACCAATTAGTATTTTCCTGTTTTTCTAGGCTTAAGCATTTTGAAATATTTAGCCGTTTGACGGAGTGAGTGAGTGCATTTCTTTCATTTGATTTGAATTGGAGTCATGTAACGTAAATTTATTTGCTTGTATTCAATAAATTTACAGTTCGTTTTCTTGAGCTTTGCTAAGTGTAACAGTCGTGTTTAATTTTCCCACTTATTTAATATAGTTTTGCTACTCCACGTTAGCACAACTTTTTGTATTAAATCACGACTGGTACTTAGGCCAGCTTTTGGCAGTAATCCTTAAATCCGTTGTGCTAGCTAGGAGTTTGGTTCAGACAAGATCCTGTTATCTTATTTATTATCATTTTTTTATTGTTGGGGGGAGAAATTAACTTTCTTAGAGGCCAACGGTACAATATTACAGCCTAATAGAGCGTCTACTCTCTGCTGCGTACCGTTGAGAAAGTCTATAAATTCTCAACTCCAGAGAATAGGCGAAGAGAGCCAGCATAGAGTGAAATCGCTGCTCGATTTCAAAAGTCTATTCCCTCTTATTAAATGACTTGATAGTCATTTATAGCACACTTAGCTATACATTGTATACACGGATATACAATATCCCATTATCTCTTGAAATACGTAAATTTCCCCTGACATCTGGCGACAACGCCAGAGAAAACTCATAAATTCCCCCTGACACTCGGTGACCCTCACAATGTTTCAAGCTTTTTGTTCTTAAAAATCTAAGGTGCCAGATCTCTTTACATGTCAGTCAACTTCTTGTTATCCTTCATAAAAGTGACATTTTCACCCTCACAAGTGTCTTCTTAGTTCTGAATATAATATAATGTGTTTTACAATCAACTTTCAGAACACTTCAGGAAGGTGCATATTCATCGTTTTCGCCAAGAAATAAGCTTATACCAGCATCATTAGATTAAAAGAGAATGGACCTACCTCCAAAACGGATGCTATCATCCGGAACTATTTCACAATTTGCACTACTTCTTGTCCTTGAAGTCACGGATGATGGAGAAAAAAAAATCGACAAATCAGAAGTTAATAATCCAGAATTCCGTATCAAGAGGAATCACAGTATTGAGAGATTTTACCTAAGGAAATGTGGTTTCTGGTGTAACAGAAACCTTGATATTGTACATTTTTTTTATACCGGCACGAGGCTCGACGTAATTTTAAACAGCTTGTGCTGGAGAAAAAAAAAATCGAAGTTTTTAAATTGTCTCGGTGATCCTCACAATGTTTGAAGCATTTTTTTCTTTAAAACCAAAGGTGACAGCTCTCTTAACGTGTCAATCGACTTCTTGTTATCCTTCATAAATGTGACATTTTCACTCTAATAAGTGTCTTCTTAGTTCTGAATATAATATAATGTGCTTTATACTCAACTTTGAGAACACTAGAGGAAGTTGCATATTCAACATTTTCGCCGAAAAATACGTTTATTCAGCCATTATTAGATTAAAAGAGAATGGACCTACCTCCAAAACGGAGGCTATCATCCGGAACTATTTCACAATTTTCACTACTTCTTGTCCTTGAAGTCGCGGCTAATGAGAAAAAAAATCGACAAATCAGAAGTTAATAATCCAGATATCCGTCTAAAGAGGAATAACTGTATTGAGAGATTTTACCAAAGGTATTGTGGTTTTTGGCGTAACAGAAACATTGATATTGTGAAAATGTTAGTATTTTTTTTTTTTTTACCGCCACGTGGCTCGACGTAATTTTAAACTGCTTGTGCTGGAGAAGAAAAAAAAATTGAAGTTTTTAAATTGTCTCGGTGATCATCACAATGTTTCAAGCTTTTTGTTCTTAAAAACCTCAGGTGCCATATTTCTTTACATGTCAGTCGGTCTCTTGTTATCCTTCATAAATGTAACATTTTCACCCTCACAAGTGTCTTCTTAGTTGTGAATATAATATAATGTGTTTTACAATCAACTTTCAGATCACTTGAGGAAGATGCATATTCAGTGTTTTCGCCGAGAATTACGCTTATTCAGCCATCATTAGATTAAAAGAGAATAGACATACCTCCTAAACGAATCCTATCACCCGGAACTATTTCACAATTTGCAATACTTCTTGTCCTTGAAGTCACGGCCAAGGACAAAAAAAAAAATACGACAAATCATAAGATAATAATCCAAAATTCCGTCTCAAGAATCACAGTATTGAGAGATTTTACCAAAGGAAATGTGTTTTTTGGTGTAACAGAAACCTTGATATTGTGAACAATTTCGTTTTTTTTTTTTACGCCATGAGGCTCAACGTAATTTTAAACTGCTTGTACTCGAGAGAAAAAAAAAATCGAAGCTTTTAAATTATCTCGGTGATCCTCACAATGTTTCAAGCTATTTCTTCTTAAAAACCAGTGCCAGCTCTCTTTATGTGTCAGTCTACTTCTTGTTATCCTTCATAAATGTGACGTTTTCACCCTCACAAATGTCTTCTTAGTTCTAAATATAATATGTGTTTTACAATCAACTTTGAGAACACTTGAGGAAGTTGCATATTCAGCTTTTTTACCGAGAAATACGCTTATTCAGCCATTATTAGATTAAAAGAGAATGGACCTACCTCCAAAACGGAGGCTATCATCCGGAACTATTTCACAATTTGCACTACTTCTTGACCTTGAAGTCACGGCTAAGGGGGAAAAAATCGACAAATCAGAAGTTAATAATCCAGATATCCGTCTCGAGAGGAATCACTGTATTGAGAGATTTTACCAAAGGAAATGTGGTTTTTGGCGTAACAGAAACATTGATATTGTGAAAATGTTAGTTTTTTTTTTTTTTTTTTACCGCCCCGAGCCTCGACTTAATTTTAAACTGATTGTGCTGGAGAAAAAAAAATCGAAGTTTTTAAATTGTCTCGGTGATCCTCACAATGTTTCAAGTTATTTGTTCTTAAAAACCTAAGGTGCCAGCTCTCTTTACGTGTCAGTTAACTTCTTGTTATCCTTCATAAATGTGACATTTTCACCCTCACAAGTGTCTTCTTGATTCTGTATATAATAAAATCTGTTTTACAATCAACTTTGGGAACACTAGAGGAAGTTGAATATTCAGCGTTTTCGCAGAGAAATACGCTAATTCAGCCAACATTAGATTAAAAGAGAATGGACCTACCTCCAAAACGGATTCTATCAGCCGGAACTATTTCACAATTTGCACTACTTCTTGTTCTTGAAGTCAAGGCTAAGGGGGAAAAAAATCGACAAATCAGAAGTTATTAATCCAGAATTCAGTCTGCAGAGGAATCATAGTACTGAGAGAATTTATCTAATGAAATGTGATTTTTGGTGTAACAGAAACCTTTATGTTCAGAAAATGTTCGTTTTTTTTGTTTACGCCACGAGGCTCAACGTAATCTTAAAGTGCTTGAGCATGGGGACAAAAAATCGAAGTTTTTAAATTGTCTCGGTGATCCTCATAATGTTTCAAGCTTCTTCTTCTTATAATCCTAAGGTGCCAGCTCTCTTTACGTGTCAGTCGACATCTTGTTATCCTTCATAAATGTGACATATTCACCCTCACAAGTGTCTTCTTAGTTCTGAATATAATATAATATATTTCACAATCAGCTTTGAGAACACATGAGGAAGTTGCATATTCAGCGTTTTAGCCGACAAATACGCTTATTCAGCCATCATTAGATTAAAAGAGAATGGACGTACCTCCAAAATGGATGCTATCAGCCGGAACTATTTTAAAATTTGCTCTAATTCTTGGAATTGAAGTCACGGCTAAGGGAAAAAAAAAATCGACCAATCAGAAGTTAATCATCTAGTATTCCGTCTCAAGAGGAATCAGAGTATTGAGAAATTTTACATAAGGAAATGTTGTTTTGGTGCATCAGAAACCTTGATATTATGAAAAAGTTCGTTTATTTATTTATTTATTTTTTTACCGCCACGAGGCTTGACGTAATTTTAAACTGCTTGTGCTGGAGAGAAAAAAAATCGAAGTTTTTAAATTGTTTCGGTGATCTTCAATATTTCAAGCTTTTTGTTCTTAAAAATCTGAGGTGCCAGCTCTCCTTTCGTGTCAGTCAACTTCTTGTTATCCTTCATAAATGTGACATTTTCACCCTCACAAATGTGTTCTTACTTCTGAATATAATACGATCAACTTTGAGAACACTAGACGAAGTTGAATATTCAGAGTTCTCGCAGACAAATATGCTTATTCATCCATCATTAGCTTAAAAGAGATTGGACCTACCTCCAAAACGGATTCTATCATCCGAAACTATTTCACAATTTGCACTACTTCTTATTTTTGAAGTCACGGCTAAGGGGGGGAAAAGATCGACAAATCAGAAGTTAATAACCCAGAATTCCGTCTGAAGAGGAATCACAGTATTGAGACATTTTACCTAAGGAAATGTGATTTTTGGTGTAACAGAAACCTTTATGTTGTGAAAAATTTTCGTTTTTTTTTTTTTACCGCCACGAGGCTTGATGTAATTCTAAACTGCTTGTGCTGGAGAAATAAAAAATCGAAGTTTTTATATTGTCTCGGTGATCGTCACAATATTACAAGCTTTTTCTTCATAAAAATCTAAGGTGCGAGCTCTCTTTACGTGTTAGTCAACTTCTTGTTATCCTTCAAAAATGTGACATTTTCACCCTCACAAGTGTCTTCTTAGTTCTGAATATAATATAATGTGTTTTACAATCAACTTTGAGAACACTAGACGAAGTTGAATATTCAGCATTCTCGCAGAGAAATAAGCTTATTCAGCCATCATTAGATTAAAAGAGAATGGACCTACCTCCAAAACGGATGCTATCATCCGGAACTATTTCACAATTTGCATTACTTTTTGTTCTTGAAGTTACGGCTGAGGAAAAAAAAAAAATCGACAAATCAGAAGTTAATAATCCAGAATTCCGTCTGCAGAGGAATCACAGTATTGAAAGATTTTACCTAAGGAAATGTGATTTTTGGCGTAACAGACACCTTGATATTATGAAAATGTTCGTTTATTTTTTTTTTACCGCCACGAAGCTTGACATAATATTAAACTGCTTCCGCTGGAGAAGAAAACAAAATCGAAGTTTTTAAATTGTCTCGGTGATCCTCTCAATGTTTCAAGCTTTTTGTACTTAAAAACCTAAGGTGCCAGATCTCTTTACATGTCAGTCGGCTTCTTGTTATCCTTCATAAATGTGACATTTTTACCCTCACAAGTGTCTTCTTAGTTCTGAATATAATATAATGTGCTTTACAATCAACTTCGAGAACACTTGAGGAAGTTGCACATTCAGTGTTTCTGCCGAGAAATACGCTTATTCAGCCATCATTACATTAAAGGAGAATGGACCTACCTCCTAAGCGGACGCTATCAGCCGGAACTATTTCACAATTCGCTCTACTTCTTGTCCTTGAAGTCACGGCTAAGGACAAAAAAAAATCGACAAATCATAAGTTAATAATCCAGAATTCCGTCTCAAGACGAATCACAGTGTTGAGAGATTTTACCTAAGGAAATGTGTATTTTGGTGTAACAGAAACCTTGATAGTGTGAAAATGATATTTTTTTTTTTTTACCGTCATGAGGCTCAACGTAATTTTAAACTGCTTGTGCTGGAGAGAAAAAAAGAAAAAATATCGAAGTTTTTAAATAGTCCCGGTGATCGTCACAATTTTTCAATTTATTTGTTCTTAAAAACCTAAGGTGCCAGCTCTCTTTACGTGTCAGTCGACTTCTTGTTATCCTTCATAAATGTGACATTTTCACCCTCACAGGTGTCTTCATAGTTGTAAATATAATATAATGTGTTTTACAGTCAACTTTGAGAACACTTGAGGAAGTTGCATATTCAGCGTTTTCGCCGAGAAATACGCTTATTCAGCCATCATTAGATAAAAATACAATGGACATACCTCCAAAACGGATGCTATCATCCGAAACTATTTCACAATTTGCATTACTTCTTGTCATTGAAATCACGGCTAATGGGGAAAAAAAAATCGACAAATCAGAAGTTAATAATCCAGAATTCCGTCACAAGAGGAATCACAGTACTGAGAGATTTTACCTAAGGAAATGTGGTTTCTGATGTAACAGAAACCTTGATATTGTACATTTCTTTTTATATACCGCCAAGAGGGTCGACGTAATTTTAAACAGCTTGTGCTGTAGAAAAAAAAAAATCAAAGTCTTTAAATTGTCTCAGTGATCCTCACAATGTTTGAAGCATTTTGTTCTTAAAAACCGATGGTGCCATCTCTTTTTACGTGTCAATCGACTTCATGTTATCCTTCATAAATGTGGCATTTTCACCCTCACAAGTGTCTTCTTAGTTCTGAATATAATATAATGTGCTTTGGAATCAACTTTGAGAACACTTGAGGAAGTTGCATATTCAGCGTTTTCGTCGAGAAATACGCTTATTCAGCCAGCATTAGAATAAAAGAGAATGGACATACCTCCAAAACAGATGCTATCATCCGGAACTATTTCACAATTTGCACTACTTCTTGTACTTGAAGTCACGGCTAATGGAAAAAAAAAATCGACAAATCAGAAGTTAATAATCCAGAATTCCGTCTCAAGAGGAATCACAGTATTGAGATATTTTACCTAAGGAAATGTGGTTTCTGGTATAAATTAAACCTTGATATTGTAAAAAAATATATATATATATATCGCCACGAGGCTCGACGCAATTTTAAACAGCTTGTGCAGGAGAAAAAAAAATCGAAGTCTTTAAATTGTCTCGGTAATCCTAACAACGTTTGAAGCATTTTCTTCTTAAAAACCAAAGGTGCCAGCTCTCTTTCCGTGTCAATCGACTTCTTGTCATCCTTCATAAATGTGACATTTTCACCCTCGCAAGAATCTTCTTAGTTCTGAATATAATATAATGTGCTTTATAATCAACTTTGAGAACACTAGAGGAAGTTGCATATTCAGCATTTTCGCCGAGAAATACGCTTATCCAGCCATCATTAGATTAAAAGAGAATGGACCTACCTCCAAAACGGAGGCTATCATCCGGAACTATTTCAAAATTTGCACTACTTCTTCTCCTTGAAGTCACGGCTAAGGGAAAATAAAAATAGACAAATCAGAAGTTAATAATCCAGATATCCGTCTCAAGAGAAATCACAGTATTGAGAGATTTTACCTAAGCAAATGTGGATTTTGGTGCAACAGAAACACTGATATTGTGAAAATATTCGTTTTTTTTTTTTTCACCGCATCGAGGCTTGACGTAATTTAAAACTGCTCTTGGTTGAGAAAAAAAAATCGAAGTTTTTAAATTGTCTAGGTGATCCTCACAATGTTTCAAGCTATTTGTTCTTAAAAACCTAAGGTGCCAGCTCTCTTTACGTGTCAGTTGACTTCTTGTTATCCTTCATAAATATGACATTTTCACCCTCAAAAAGTGTCTTCTTAGATCTGAATATAATATAATGTATTTTGCAATCAATTTTGAGATCACTTGAGGAAGTTGCATATTCAGCGTTTTCGCCGAGAAATATGCTTATTCAGGCATCATTAGATTAAAAGAGAATGGATATACCTCCAAAACGGATGCTATCAGCCGGAACTCTTTCACAGCTTGCACTACTTTTTGTCCTTAAAGTCGCGGCTAAGGGAAAAAAAAAATTGTCAAATCAGAAGTTAATCATCCAGAATTCCGTCTCAAGAGGAATCGCAGTATTGAGAAATTTTGCCTAAGGAAATGTGGTTTTTGTGTAATAGAAACCTTAATATTGTGAAAATGTTCTTTTCTCTTTTTCTTTTTCTTTTTTTTGCGCCACGAGGCTCAACGTAATTTCAAACTGCTTGTGCTGGAGATAAAAAAAAAAAAAAAAAAGATAAATTCGAAGGTTTTAAATTGTCTCGGTGATCCTCACAATGTTTCAAACTATTTGTTCTTAAAAACCTAAGGTGCCAGCTCTCTTTACGTGTCAGTCAACTTCTTGTTACCCTTCATAAATGTGACATTTTCACCCTGACAAATGTCTTCTTAGTTCTGAATATAATATAATGTGTTTTACAATCAACTTTGAGAACACTTGAGGAAGTTGCATATTCAGCGTTTTCGCCGAGAAATACGCTTATTCAGCCATCATTAGATTAAAAGAGAATGGACCTACCTCCAAAACGGATGCTGTCATCCGAAACTATTTCACAATTTGCACTACTTCTTGTCGTTGAAATCACGGATAATGGAAAAAAAAAATCGAAAAATCAGAAGTTAATAATCCAGAATTCCGTCTCAAGAGAAATCACAGTATTGAGAGATTTTACCTAAGAAAATTTGGTTTTGCGAGTAACAGAAACCATGATTTTGTACATTTTTTTTTTTTATTCCGCCACGAGGCTCGATATAATTTTGAACAGCTTGTGCTGGAGAAAAAAAAATCGGTCTTTAAATTGTCTCGGTAATCCTCACAATGTTTGAAGCATTTTGTTCTTAAAAACCAAAGGTGTCAGCTCTCTTTACGTGTCAGTCGACTTCATGTTATCCTTCATAAATGTGACATTATCACCCTCACAGGTGTCTTCTTAGTTCTGAATATAATATAATGTGTTTTATAATCAACTTTGACAACACTAGAGGAAGTTCCATATTCAGCGTTCTCGCCGAGAAATACGCATATTCAGCCATTATTTGATTAGAAGAGAATGGATCTACCTCCAAAACGGATGCTGTCATCCGCAACTATTACACAATTAGCACTACTTCTTGTCCTTGGAGTCACGCCTATGGGGAAAAAAAATAGACAAATCAGAAGAAAATAATCCAGATTTCCGTCTCAAGAGGAATCACAGTACTGAGAGATTTTACCTAAGGAAATGTGATTTTTGGTGTAACAGAAACCTTGATATTGTGAAAATGTTCGTTTTTTTTTTTTTTACCGCCACGAGGCTTCACGTAATTTTAAACTGCTTGTGCTGGAGAAGAAAACAAAATCGAAGTTTTTAAATTGTCTCGGTGATCCTCACAATGTTTCAAGATTATCGTTCTTTAAAACATAAGGTGCCAGATCTCATTACATATCAGTCGGCTTCTTGTTATCCTTCATAAATGTGACATTTTCACCCTCACAAATGTCTTCTTAGTTCTGCATATAATATAATCTGATTTCCAATCAACTTTGAGAACACTTGAGGAAGTTGCACATTCAGTATTTTCGCAGAGATATACGCTTATTCAGCCATCATTACATTAAAGGAGAATGGACCTACCTCCTAAACGAATGCTATCAGCCGGAACTATTTCACAATTTGCTCTACTTCTTGTCCTTGAAGTCACGGCTAAAGACAAAAAAAATCGACAAATCATAAGTTAATAATCCAGAATTCCGTCTCAAGAGGAATCACAGTATTGAGAGATTTTACCTAAGGAAATGAGTTTTTTGGTGTAACAGAATCCTTGATATTGTGAAAATGATCGTTTTTTTTTTTTTACCACCATGAGGCTCAACGTAATTTTAAACTGTTTGTGCTGGAGAGAAAAAAAAGAATAAAAAATCGAAGTTTTAAAATAGTCCCGGTGATCCTCACAATGTTTCAAGTTGTTTGTTCTTAAAAACCTAAGGTGCCAGCTCTCTTTACATGTCAGTCGACTTCTTATTATCCTTCATAAATGTGACATTTTCACCCTCACAAATGTCTTCTTAGTTGTAAATATAATATAATGTGTTTTACAGTCAACTTTGAGAACACTTGAGGAAGCTGCATATTCTGCGCTTTCGCCGAGAAATACGTTTATTCAGCCATCATTTGATTAAAAGAGAATGGACCTACCTCCAAAACGGATGCTATCATCCGGAATTATTTCACAATTTGCACTACTTCTTGTCCTTGAAATCACAGCTAATGGAAAAAAAAAATCGACAAATCAAATGTTAATAATCCAGAATTCCGTCTCAAGAGGAATCACAGTATTGAGAGATTTTACCTAAGGAAATGTGGTTTCTGGAGTAACAGAAACCTTGATATTGTACAACTTTTTTTTATATCGCCACGAGGCTCGACGTAATTTTAAACTGCTTGTGCTGGAGAAAAAAAAATCGAAGTCTTTAAATTGTCTCGGTGATCCTCACAATGTTTGAAGCATTTTCTTCTTAAAAACCAAAGGTGCCTGCTCTCTTTACGTGTCAATCGTCTTCTTGTTACCCTTCATAAACGTGACATTTTCACCCTCACAAGTGTCTTCTTAGTTCTAAATATAATATAATGTGCTTTATAATCAACTTGGAGAACACTAAAGGAAGCAGCATATTCAGCATTTTCGCCGAGAAATACGCTTATCCAGCCATCATTTGATCAAAAGAGAATGGACCTACCTCCAAAACGAAGGCTATCATCCGGAACTATTTCACAATTTTCACTACTTCATGTCCTTGAAGTCACGGCTAAGGGAAAAAAAATAGACAAATCAGAAATTAATAATCAAGATATCCGTCTCAAGAGCAATCACTGTATTAAGAGGTTTTACATAAGGAAATGTGGTTTTTGGTGCAACAGAAACACTGATATTCTGAAAATGTTGGTTTTTTTTTCACCGCCTCGAGGCTCGACGTAATTTTAAATTGCTTGTGCTGGAGAAAAAAAAGTCGAAGTTTTTAAATTGTCTAGGTGATCCTCACAATGTTTCAAGCTATTTGTTCTTAAAAACCTAAGGTGCCTGTTCCCATTAAGTGTTAGTCGACTTCATGTTATCCTTCATTAATGTGACATTTTCACCCTCACAAGAGTCTTCTTAGTTCTAAATATAATATAATCTGTTTTATAATCAACTTTCAGAACACTTGAGGAAGTTGCATATTTAGCGTTTTCGCCGAGAGATACGCTTATTCAGCCATCATTAGATTAAAAGAGAATGGACCTACCACCAAATCGGATGCTATCATCCGTATCTATTTCACATTTTGCATTACTTCTTATTCTTGAAGTCACGGCTAAAGGGGGAAAAAAAAACCGACAAATCAAAAGTTAATAGTCCAGAATTCCGTCTCAAGAGGAATCACAGTACTGATATTTTTAACCTAAGGAAATGTGGTTTCTAGTGTAATAGAAACCTTGATATTGTGAAAATGTTCGGTTATTTATTTATTTATTTTTTTACCACCACGAGGCTCGACGTAATTTTAAACTGCTTGTGCTGGAGAAAAAAAAAATCGAAGTCTTTAAATTGTTTCGGTGATCCTCACAATTTTTCAAGCTTTTTGTTCTTAAAAATCTAAGGTGCGTGCTGTCTTTACGTGTCAGTCAACTTCTTGTTATCCTTCATAAATATGACATTTTCACCCTCACAAGTGTCTTCTTAGTTCTGAATATAATATAATGTGTTTTACAAACAACTTTCAGAACACTAGAGGAAGTTGAATATTCAGCGTTTTCGCAAAAAAATACGCTTATTTAGCCAACATTAGATTAAAAGAGAATGGACCTACCTCCAAAACGGATTCTATCAGCCGTAACTATTTCACAATTTCCACTACTTCTTGTTCTTGAAGACAAGGCAAAGGGCAAAAAAAAAATCGACAAATCAGAAGTTATTGATAAAGAATTCCGTCTGAAGAGGAATCATAGTTCTGAGAGCTTTTATCTAAGGAAATATGATTTTTGGTGTAACAGAAACCTTTATGTTGTGAAAATGTTCGTTTTTTTTATTTTTTACCGCTACGAGGCTCAACGTAATTTTAAACTGCTTGAGCTGGTGGGGAAAAAAAATCGAAATTTTTAAAATGTCTCGGTGATCCTCACAATGTTTCAAGCTTTTTGTTCTTATAATCCTAAGGTGCCAGCTCTCTTTACGTGTCAGTCGACTTCTTGTTATCCTTCATAAATGTGACATTTTCACCCTCGCAAGTGTCTTGTTAGTTCGGAATATAATATTATGTATTTTAAAATCAACTTTGAGAACACTTGAAGAAGTTGCATATTCAGCGTTTTCGCCGAGAAATACGCTTATTCACCCATCATTAGATTAAAAGAGAATGGACCTACCTCCAAAACGGATGCTATCAGCAGGAACTATTTCACAATTTGCACTATTTTTTGTCGTCGAAGTCACGGCTAAGGAAAAAAAAAAAAATCGACAACTCAGAAGTTAATAATCCAGAATTCCGTCTCAAGAGGAATCACAGTACTGAGACATTTTACCTAGGGAAATCTTGTTTTGGTGTAACACAAACCTTGATATTGTGAAAATGTTCGTTAATCATGTTTTTTTTTTTTTACCGCCTCGAAGCTCGACTTAATTTTAAACTGCTTGTGCAGGAAAAAAAAATCGAAGTTTTTACATTGTTTTGGTGATCCTCAATATTTCAAACTTTTGTTCTTAGAAATCTAAGGTGCCAGCTCTTTTTACGTGTCAGTCAACTTCTTGTTATAGTTCATAAATGTGACATTTTCACTCTCACAAGTGACTTCTTAGTTCTGAATATAATATGTGTTTTACAATCAACTTTCAGAAAACTAGAGGAAGTTGAATATTCAGCGTTATTGCAGAGAAATATGCTTATTCAGCCATCATTATATTAAACGAGAATGTACCTACCTCCAAAACGGATTCTATCAGCCGGAACAATTTCACAATTTGCACTACTTCTTGTTCTTGAAGTCACGGCTAAAGGGGGGGGAAAAATCGACAAATCAGAAGTTAATAATCTAGAATTCCGTCTGAAGAGGAATAACAGTACTGAGAGATTTTACCTATGGAAATGTGATTTTTGGTGTAACAGAAACCTTTATGTTGTGAAAATGTTTTTTTTTTTTTACCAACACGAGGCTCGACGTAATTTTAAACTGCTTGTGCTAGAGGAAAGAAAAATCGGAGTTTTTAAATTGTCTCGGTTATCCTCACAATGTTTCAAGCTTTTTGTTCTTATAATCATAAGGTGCCAGCTCTCTTTACGTGTCAGTGGACTTCTTGTTATCCTTCATAAATGTGACATTTTCATCCTCACAAGTGTCTTCTTAGTTCTGAATATAATATAATGTATTTTACAATCATCTGTGAGAACATTTGAGGAAGTTGCATATTCAGCGTTTTTGCCGACACATACGCTTATTCAGGTATCATTAGATTAAAAGAGAATGGACATACCTCCAAAACGGATGCTATCAGCCGGTACTATTTCACAGTTTGCACTACTTTTTGTCCTTGAACTCACGGCTAAGGGAAAAAAAATCGACAAATCAGAAGTTAATCATCCAGAATTCCGTCTCAAGAGGAATCACAGTATTGATAAATTTTACCTAAGAAAATGTGGTTTTTGTGTAACAGAAACCTTAATATTGTGAAAATGTTCTTTCTCTTTTTCTTTTTTTTTACGTCACGAGGCTCAACTTAATTTTAAACTGCTTTAACCTGGAGAGAGAAAATAAAAGAAAAGATAAATTCGGTTTTAAATTGTCTCGGTGATCCTCACAATGTTTCAAACTATTTGTTCTTAAAAACCTAAGGTGCCAGCTCTCTTTACGTGTCAGTCAACTCCTTGTTACCCTTCATAAATGTGACATTTTCACCCTCACAAATGTTTTCTTAGTTCTAAATATAATATAATGTGTTTTACAATCAACTTTGAGAACACTTGAGGAATTTGCATATTCACCGTTTTCGCCAAGAAATACGCTTATTCAGCCATCATTAGATTAAAAGAGAATGGACTTACCTCCAAAACGAATGCTAGCATCCGGAACTATTTCACAATTTGCACTACTTCTTGTCATTGAAGTCACGGCTAAGGGGGGAAAAAATAACGACAAATCAGAAGTTAATAAACCAGAATTCAGTCTCAAGAGGAATCACAGTATTGAGAGATTTTACCTAAGGAAATGTGTTTTTTTGTGCAACAGAAACATTGATATTGCGAAAATGTTCTTTTTTTTTTTTGTACCGGCACGAGGCTCGACATAATTTTAAGCTGCTTGTGCTGGGGGAAAAAAAAATCGAAGCTTTTAAATTGTCTCGTTGATCTTAAATGTTTCAAGCTATTTCTTCTTAAAAACCTAAGGTGCCAGATCTCTCTACGTGTCAGTCGACTTCATGTTATCCTTCATAAATATGAAATTTTCACCCTCACAAGTGTCATCTTAGTTTTGAATATAATATAAGGTGTTTTACAATCAACTTTGAGAACACTAGAGGAAGTTGCATTTTCAGCGTTTTCGCCGAGAAATACGCTTATTCAGCCATCATTAGATTAAACGGATGCTGTCAGCCGGAACTATTTCACAATTTCCATTACTTCTTGTTCTTCAAGTCACAGCTAATGGGAAAAAAAAATCGACAAATCAGAAGTTGATAATCCAGAAATCCGTCTGAAGAGGAATCACAGAACTGAGAGATTTTACTTAAGGAAATGTGCTTTTGGGTGTAACAGAAACCTTGATATTGTGAAAATATTCGTTTATTTATTTATTTATTTATTTTTACCGCCAGCAGCCTCGACGTAAATTTAAACTGCTTGAGCTGGAGGGGGGGGGAAAAAACCGAACTTTTTAAATTGTCTCGGTGATCCACCCAATATTTCAAGCTTTTTGTTCTTAAATATCTAAGGTGCGAGCTCTCTTTACATGTCAGTCAACTCCTTGTTATCCTTCATAAATGTGACATTTTTACCCTCACAAGTGCCTTTTTAGTTCTCAATATAATATAATGTGTTTTAGAGTCAACTTTGACAACACTATAGGAAGTTGAATATTCAGCGCTTTCGCAGAGAAATACGCTTATTCAGCCATCATTAGATTAAAAGAGAATGGACCTACCTTCAAAACAGATACAATCAGCCGGAAGTATTTCACAATTTGCACTACTTCTTGTTCTTGAGGTCACGGCTGAGAAAAAAAAAAAAAACACAAATCAGAAGTTAAAAAACCAGAATTCCGTCTGCAGAGGAATCACAGTATTGAGAGATTTTACCTAAGGAAATGTGGTTTTCGGTGTAACAGAAACCTTGATATTGTGAAAAAAAAAAAAAATTACCGCCACGAGGCTTGACGTAATTTTTAACTGCTTGTGCTGGAGAAGAAAAAAAAAATCGAAGTTTTTAAATTGTCTCGGTGATCCTCACAAAGTTTTAAGCTTTCTGTTCTTAAAAACCCAAGGCGCCAGATCTCTTTACATGTCAGTCGGCTTCTTGTTATCCTTCATAAATGTGACATTTTCACCCTCACAAGTGTCTTCTTAGTTCTGAATATAATATAATGTGTTTTCCAGTCAAGTTTGAGAACACTCGAGGAACTTACATATTCAGTGTTTTCGCAGAGAAATACGCTTATTCAGGCATCATTAAATAAAAGGAGAATGGACCTACCTCCGAAACGAATGCTATCAGCCGAAACTATTTCACAATTTGCTCTACTTCTTGTCCTTGAAGTCACGGCTAAGGACAAAAAAAAAAATCGACAAATCATAAGTTAATATTCCAACATTCCCATTCAAAAGGAATCACAGTATTGAGAGATTTTACCTAAGGAAATGTGGTTTCTGGTGTAACAGAAACCTTGATATTGAACATTTTTTTTTATACCGCCACAAGGTTCGAGGTTATTTTAAACAGCTTGTGCTGGGGAAAAAAATCGAAGTCTTTAAATTATCTCGGAGATCCTCACAATGTTTGAAGCATTTTGTTCTTAAAAACCAAAGGTCCCAGCACTCTTTAAGTGTCAATCGACATCTTGTTATCCTTCATAAATGTGACATTTTCATCCTCACAAACGTCTTCTTAGTTCTGAATATAATATAATATGCTTTACAGTCAACTTTGAGAACACTTGAGGAAGTTGCATATTCAGCGTTATCGCCGTGAAATACGCTTATTCAGCCATCATTAGAATAAAAGAGAATGTACCTACCTCCAAAACGGATGCTATCATCCGGAACTATTTCACAATTTGCACTACTTCTTGTCCTTGAAGTAGCGGCTAATGGAAAAAAAATCGACAAATCAGAAGTTAATAACCCAGAATTCCGTCTCAAGAGGAATAACAGTACTGAGAGATTTTACCTAAGGAAATGTGGTTTCTGGTGTAACAGAAACCATGACATTGTACTTTTTTTTTATACCGCGACGAGGCTCGGCGTAATTTTAAACAGCTTGTGCTGGAGAAAAAAAAATCGAAGTCTTTAAATTGTCTTGGTGATCCTCACAATGTTTGAAGCATTTTGTTCTTAAAAACCAAAGGTGCCAGCTCTCTTAACGTGTCAATCGACTTCTTGTTATCCTTCGTAAATGTGATATTTCCACCCTCACAAGTGTCTTCTTAGTTCTGAATATAGTATAATGAGCTTTATAATCAACTTTGAGAACACTAGAGAACGTTGCATATTCAGCATTTTCGCCGAGAAATACGCTTAATCAGCCATTATTAGATTAAAAGAGAAAGGACCTACCTCCAAAACGGAGGCTATCATCCGGAACTTTTTCACAATTTGCACTACTTCTTATCGTTGAAGTCACGACTAAGGGGAAAAAAAATAGACAAATCAGAAGTTAATAATCCAGATATCCGTCTCAAGAGGAATCACTGTATTGAGAGTTTTTACCTAAGGAAATTTGGTTTTTGGTGTAACAGAAACACTGATATTGTGAAAATATTCGTTTTTTTTTTTTTTTTTACCGCCACGAGGCTCGACGTAAATTTAAACTCCTTGTGCTGGAGAAAAAAAAAATCGAAGTTTTTAAATTGTCTCGGTGATCCTCACAATGTTTCAAGCTATTTGTTCTTAAAAACCTAAGGTGCCAGCTCTCTTTACGTGTCAGTCGCCTTCATGTTATCCTTCATAAATGTGACATTTTCACCCTCACAAGTGTCTGCTTAGTTCTAAATATAATATAATGTGTTTTACAATCAACTTTGAGAACACCTGAGGAAGTTGCATATTCAGCGTTTTCGCCGAAAAATACGCTTATTCAGCCATCATTAGATTAAAAGAGAATGGACCTACCTCCAAAACGGATTCTATCATCCGGAACTATTTCACAATATGCATTACTTCTTGTTCATGAAGTCAAAGCTCAGGGGAAAAAAAAAATCGACAAATCAAAAGTTAATAATCCAGAATTCCGTCTCAAGATGAATCACAGTATTGAAATGTGAAAGTAAGGAAATGTGGTTTCTAGTGTAACAAAAACCTTGATATTGTGAAAATGTTCGTTTATTTTTTTTTTTTTTTACCGCCACGAGGCTCGACGTAATTTTAAACCGCTTGTGCTGGAGAAAAAAAAAACGAAGTTTTTAAATTGTTTCGGTGATCATCACAATCTTTCAAGATTTTTGTTCTTAAAAATCTAAGGTGCCAGCTCTCTTTACGTGTCAGTTAACTTCTTGTTATCCTTCAAAAATGTGACATTTTCACCCTCACAAGTGTCTTCTTGATTCTGTATATAATAAAATATGTTTTACAATCAAGTTTGCGAACGCTAGAGGAAGTTGAATATTTAGCGTTTTCGCAGAGAAATACGCTTATTCACCCATCATTAGATTAAAACAGAATGGACCTACCTCCAAAACGGATTCTATCAGCCGGAACTATTTCACAATTTGCACTACTTCTTGTTCTTGAAGTCAAGGCTAAGGGGAAAAAAAATCGACAAATCAGAAGTTATTAATCCAGAATTCAGTCTGCAGAGGAATCATTGTACTGAGAGAATTTATCTAATGAAATGTGATTTTTGGTGTAACAGAAACCTTTATGTTCTATAAATTTTCTTTTTTTTTTTTTTTACGCCACCAGGCTCAACGTAATCTTAAAGTGCTTGAGCATGGGGAAAAAAATCGAAGTTTTTAAATTGTCTCGGTGATCCTCACAATGTTTCAAGCTTTTTGTTCTTATAATCCTAAGGTGCCAGCTCTCTTTACGTGTCAGTCGACTTCTTGTTATCCTTCATAAATGTGACATATTCACCCTCACATGTGTCTTCTTAGTTCTGAATATAATATAATATATTTTACAATCAGCTTTGAGAACACATGAGGAAGTTGCATATTCAGCGTTTCAGCCGACAAATACGTTTATTCAGCCATCATTAGATTAAAAGAGAATGGACTTACCTCCAAAATGGATGGTATCAGCCGGAACTGTTTTAAAATTTGCTCTAATTCTTGTCATTGAAGTCACGGCTAAGGGGAAAAAAAAATCGACAAATCAGAAGTTAATCATCTAGTATTCCGTCTCAAGAGGAATCACAGTATTGAGAAATTTTACATAAGGAAATGTTGTTTTGGTGTATCAGAAACCTTGATATTGTGAAATAGTTCGTTTATTTATTTATTTATTTATTTTTACCGCCACGAGGCTTGACGTAATTTTAAACTGCTTGTGATGGAGAAAAAAAAATCGAAGTTTTTAAATTGTTTCGGTGATCCTCAATATTTCAAGCTTTTTGTTCTTAAAAATCTGAGGTGCCAGCTCTCCTTACGTGTCAGTCAACTTCTTGTTATCCTTCATAAATGTGACATTTTCACCCTCACAAATGTGTTCTTAGTTCTGAAAATAATACAATCAACTTTGAGAACACTAGAGGAAGTTGAATATTCAGAGTTCTCGCAGACAAATATGCTTATTCAGCCATCATTAGATTAAAAGAGAATGGACCTACCTCCAAAACGGATTCTATCATCCGAAACTATTTCACAATTTGCACTACTTCTTGTTCTTGAAGTCACGGCTAAGGGGGAAAAAAAAAAACGACAAATCAGAAGTTAATAATCCAGAATTCCGTCTGAAGAGGAATCACAGTATTAAGAGATTTTACCTAAGGAAATGTGATTTTTCGTGTAACAGAAACCTTTATGTTGTGAAAAATGTTCGTTTTTTTTTTACCGCCACAAGGCTTGACGTAATTCTAAACTGCTTGTGCTGGCGAAAAAAAAAAAATCGAAGTTTTTAAATTGTCTCGGTGATCGTCACAATATTACAACCTTTTTCTTCACAAAAATCTAAGGTGCGAGCTCTCTTTACGTGTTAGTCAACTTCTTGTTATCCTTCAAAAATGTGACATTTTCACCCTCACAAGTGTCTTCTTAGTTGTGAATATAATATAATGTGTTTTACAATCAATTTTGAGAACACTAGACGAAGTTGAATATTCAGCGTTTTCGCAGAGAAATACGCTTATTCAGCCGTCATTAGATTAAAAGAGAATGGACCTACCTCCAAAACGGATGCTATCATCCGGAAGTATTTCACAATTTGCACTACTTCTTGTTCTTGAAGTCACGTCTGAGGAAAAAAAAAAATCGACTAATCAGAAGTTAAATATCCAGAATTCCGACTCAAGAGGAATCACAGTATTGAGAGATTTTACCTAAGGAAATGTGGTTTTTGGTGTAACAGAAACCTTGATATTGTGAAAATGTTCGTTTTTTTTTAAACCGCCACGAGGCTTGACATAATCTTAAACTGCTTGTTCTGGAGAAGAAAAAAAAATCGAAGTTTTTAAATTATCTCGGTAATCCTCACAATGATTCAAGCTTTTTGTTCTTCAAAACCAAAGGTGCCAGATCTCTTTACATGTCAGACGGTTTCTTGTTATCCGTCATAAATGTATCATTTTCACCCTCACAAGTTTCTTCTTAGTTCTGAATATAATATAATGTGTTTTACAATCAACTTTGAGAACACTTGAGGAAGTTGCATATTCAGAGTTTTCGCCGAGAATTACGCTTATTCAGGGATCATTAGATTAAAAGAGAATGGACATACCTCGTAAACGAATGCTATCAGACGGATCTATTTCACAATTTACACTACTTCTGGTCCTTGAAGTCACGGCTACGGAAAAAAAAAATCCGACAAATCATAAGTTAATAATCCAGAATTCCGTCTCAAGAGGAATCACAGAATTGAAAGATTTTACCTAAGGATATGTGTTTTTTGGTGTAACAGAAACCTTGATATTGAGAAAAAGTTTTTTTTTTTTTACCGCCATGACGCTCAACGTAATTTTAAACTGCTTGTGCTCGAGAGAAAAAAAAAAAGAAAACAAAAATTCGAAGCTTTTAAATTGTCTTGGTGATCCTCACAATGTTTCAAGCTATTTCTTCTTAAAAACCTGTGCTATCTCTCTTTACATGTCAGTCAACTTCTTGTTATCCTTCATAAATGTGACATTTCCACCCTTACAAATTTCTTCTTAGTTCTAAATATAATGTAATGCGTTTTACAATCAACTTTCAGAACACCGGTGGAAGTTGCATATTCAACGTTTTCGCCGAGAAATACGCTTATTCAGCCATCATTAGATTAAAAGAGAATGGACCTACCTCCAAAACGAATGCTATCATCCGGAACTATTTCACAATTTGCCCTATTTTTTGTCCTTGAAGTCAGGGCTAAGGGGGAAAAAAATCGGCAAATCAGAAGTTAATAATCCAGAATTCCGTCTCAAAAGGAATCACAGTATTGAGAGATTTTACCTAAGGAAATGAGGTTTTTGGTGTAACAGAAATATTGAAATTGCGAAAATGGTTTTTTTTTCTTTTTTTTACCGCCACTGAGCTCGACGAAATTTTAAACTGTTTCTGCTGGAGAAAAAAAAAATCGAAGTTTTTAAATTGTCTCGGTGATCCTCAAAATGTTTCAAGCTATTTGTTCTTAAAAACCTAAGGTGCCAGATCTCTTTACGTGTCAGTCGACTTATTGTTATCCTTCATAAATATAACATTTTCACCCTCTCAAGTGTTTTCTTAGTTCTGAATATAATATAATGTGTTTTACAATCAACTTTGAGAACACTAGAGGA
>JAGKTI010008382.1:18681-33765 GCA_018397915.1 Birgus latro | reverse complement strand
TACATGACAGTATTGTGATACCAACTCTGACATATGGAAGTGAAGCTTGGACCCTGTTGGAAGGACAGAAGTCAAGAGTGAGAGCAGTGGAAATGAGTTATTTGAGAGGAGCATGTGGAGTCACATGGAGAGACAGACTAACAAATGAGGAAGTGAAGGAGCGTTGTGGTGTGGTTGAGGACGTGATAGGAAGCGTTAGGAGAAACACGTTAAGGTGGTTTGGGCATGTGGAGAGGATGGAGAGTGAAAGATTGATGAGGAGAGTGTATGTGAGTGAGGTGGAGGGGGCAAGAGGGAGGGGGAGGCCGAGGATGAGATGGAGGGATGGAGTGGAGAGGTATATGAGAGAGGGGGGTGCGAGTTGGAAGCGTGGTAGTGAAATGGCAGGGGACAGAGTGACATGGAGGCGATTTGTTTGTGGCCACCCCGTTCGGGATTGAGGCGTCTGGCAATAGATAGATAGATAGATACTGTATTTGATGCTTTGTATCCAATAATTTAGTGCATAAAATGTGAGAAAAGATGATTTCCATGTCCGATACTTTCTTATACTATGCTGGCAAGTTCTGAGCTCCTATGACTTACTCACCTCTAAATCATCATTTTTTGGTTAAAATTCCATAAATTCATGCTATATGTGCATTATTTATGTGAAAAGGGACCTAAATAAGTGCTATACATGTCCAGTAGGGAGGTAGGAAGGTAGTTTTCAGATTTAGGTTAGGTTAGGGTCATGAAAAACCAGTGCTGGAGCTTCAGAACCAATATCCGGACAAAACCAATATTCGGACATGTTTTTGGCTCTATTACAACGGATATTGGAGGGATTACTGTATTTAATAGTTGCACCTTTAGTCAATAATTGTTTCTACCTCGCTGTAGTCGCCTGTGAATTATATTCTAGCATCACCCATGGCTGTCTTCATTAATGATGGCGAATTGTCTTGTTATTGTTGTGACAGCGAATTGTCCCGAAACCATCAGTCCTTGCTGAAGACTTCTTTATAGCTTTTTTTCCCCTTTATTGTTGATGACTAATGGATTTCAAAAATAGTTTCACACTGCTTTTTTTTTTTTTTTATGTGCGCCGAAACTTATTCCTGGTGAAATATGCGTGATGCTAGACGGCCATCATTCACGTGTTGTTTAGGTCAAAAGCTTGATTGGTACTGAGGACTTTCAAGAGGCTTAGTGGCAATCCTTGGCGATTAAATTCTTATGGGGTGTATTAGGGGGCAAAACTAATTGGATAGGTTAGGTTAGAATGCAGTATGCACTGATGTCTCCAGTCAGTGAGATTGTATGTAAACACACGTCTTGAGTGTCGTAAGACAAATATATTTTTAACGAAAAATATGAGGGTCCTAGAACCTAATCCCCTATTTTACATGTAAATATACGTCACATTTTAGCTGAAGGTGTAGGAAGGATAATTACAATTTCAGTTAAATACACTGAAAGCATTAGGCCTATTTTATGTCCCTGTGACCCATTAAAATTCCTCTAGTTTGAGAATCACTGGTGTAAGACAACAAGAAATGGGTGTTATTCGATTTTCCAGATAAATCAATTTTCCGGCATTTTGAATTCCCCGTGGGTCCTGGATAACTGAGGTTCTACTGTATATACATACATATATACAGTATATATATATATATATATATATATATATATATATATATATATATATACACTATTTTCTAAGATATCTTACTGACTGTGAGGGTGGAGGGAGGCGGAGGGAAGGAAAACACCCGCGATTTTTCAAAATTTGCTAGATCGACTATAGTGGTCACCCGGGGTGTAGAGCATGTTTTGCTAGATAGACTATGGTCATCACCAGGGGTTAAGGAGTGGTTGAGGTTTATTGCTCACGTAATGCCACTCAGGGATGAGTGAGGCTGGTCACTCATCTTAAACGTCTGGACCAACTTGCCTAGCCCTGGGCTCCTACACTCCTCATGGGGCAACATAAGATTGGATGATGGATGGATGGATGGATGGTTGCCACCCAGCAGAGTAAATGGTTTTCTCGTGTGCAAGAAACCATTTGGCTTGTCACTCAGTGTATAGTCATCTGTAGACAGAAGCAAGAGGAAAGAACAAAGGAAAGAAAGACAGAAGAGGAAAGATGGAAAGAATGAAGAGAAGAAAGGGTAGGCACCTGAGAGCAGCACTATATCAAGTGAGTAGATGGTGAGCACCCCCACCTACCACTACAACTCATAATAATTGACAGCATATCACAAAATGACTGTTAACTGTCATAATGTAAATTACAGAAGAAACATTCAACATACCAATTACAGTAGAATTTGAAGGATGGTTGAGAACTTCAGTTCCAATTCCTTCATCCCTCCTGTAAAAAAAAAAAAAAAAAAAAAAAAGTGTGAATGCTACATCAACTTCCTATCATAATTATCAATCACTATATTTACAGTGCATTTATTTATGCATACTATATTGATATTAACTTCTTCTGGAAGGGGCATACTTTTCCAGTGTATTCCACAATGACAAAAATTCCATGATGAACTATATCAGACATATGACAGATTTTAAGGCTGTCCCTAATAGCAACCCTTCCGAGATTCAAGCATTTGTCTATAAAAGTACAGGCAGAGTAACAGCATATACTGAAGGTTCTGAACTTGATCTGATGTGAACTGACAAAATGCTTAAATAGGTTACACAGATTCAAATACCATACAGCACTAAAGAATATTTAGATATGACATGTTGAGTAAATCACTGAGCAAGATGTTAAATAATATGAAGCCTCCCTAGCTCATAAAAATACAGTTCTTAGTGCTTTGGCGTAAGCCAGAATTGTATCACCACAAGTCAGTGCATCCACAGCAGTGAAATAGTTGATGACTGACTGAACACACTGATTACATGCACACAATACACCTACCTGAGACAGATATTATACTGGAAAACAGGCACTGCACACAGGCATGCAATGATCACCATAAACTGGAACACACTGACTAACTTGCAGTACAGTGACTGATCAGGTCCATCCAGACTCCATGAACGGTACCCTAAAAGCACAGTAGTGTGAGGTCAGTGATGTCTGTACCATTTTTTTTTTTTTAAGTAAATACACAGTCTATCTATCAAATTCATCAATCATCCAATCCTTTACTGTCCCATAAACAGTGTGGGGACCCAGGGTTAAGCAACTTAGTTCCAATTCAGAATTAATAGTGTGAGTCACTGAGTCAGTTGCTCATGAGCATCATCATGAGAGCAATAAATCCCAAACACCCCTAGAAAGTAAACGTTTACAAGTCACATCCAGTTGGAGCTCCTAAAACCCACCGGATCATAATGCAAACATAGTCACTCAACAGCAACACACACTGAATATGAAAAACGACCCTCTCAACATAGGGAGTCCTTTCAACTCAATCACAATGCAACCCCCTACAATCCACAACAGACACATAACATTATCAAGAAAATTCTACAAGCATAGGGCCAGACGACATCAGCAACCTGCACCTGAAACCTTTAGGACCATAAGGCATCCTGGGCCTCAAAAACTACTCATACGCATGCTGTAGCACTCCCAGTATTTGGAAGCATACAACAGTCATTACTATTCTTTAAACAGACCGATACTCCCTTCTTCATACACATCCATTACACTTCTTTTTTTTTTTTTTTATGCAAGGAAGTAGGAACCAAATGCCATGGGCCCACAACCGTTCCTTCCAAGAACAAACAAAAACAACACAAGAGAGCCAAATTCAAGATCCGTTCATTTCGAGATGCCTGGACGCACTGCGTTTGAAAGACTGGAGATTATAGGAAGTAGGAAATACAGGCAGAGGAAGACAGTTCCAGAGATGACCAGTTGCATAAATGAAGGACTGGGAGTAATGGTTAACTCTTGCATTAGAGAGTTGGACAGAAAAGGGATGAGAGGTTGTTGCTAGACGAGTACTACGTGCCTGTCGTAGAGGTGGAGGGATGCAAGCAGACAGGTCAGAGAAACAGTGGGCATTGAAGCAGCGATAGAAAAGAGATAAAGATGCAACAGTGCGGCGAAGAGACAGAGTTTGAAGGAAGCTAGTAAGAGAAGGAGAGTTAATGAGACGAAAAGCCTTTGACTCCACCCTATTGAGAAGGGCTGTATGTGGCGATCTTCCCCACACATGAGAGTTGTCCTCCAAACAAGGGCGAATAAAACCCGTGTATAAAGTCAACATCTGTGTAGGGGTAAAGAAGGTTCGGAGTCGGCTTAGCACACCTAATCTCTTGGAAGCAGATTTCACAACAGATGTAATATGTTCTTTCCAAGATAAATCTCAAGAGAATGAAACCCCAAGCCTGTTCAAGGATGGCGTAGGAACGGGCTGGACATTATTAAACATCAGCGGGTATTCCTGTGAAAGGTTTTGTCAGATTGATAGATGCAAGAACTGAGTCTTTGATGCATTAAAAACAACAAGATTATTTTTATCCCAGTCAGAGATATGAGCCAAATCAGACATTAGGTGTGCCATAGCCTCATCCCTTGTTTGTTGAAGTAACTGCTGAGATGGGCGTTGCGGGAACCGAATGGAAAGGTGAAGGGCGGAATCATCAGTGTATGAGTGGATAGGGTTAGATGTATAGCTTAGAAGGTCATTGATGAATAAAAGGAAGAGAGTTGGCGATAGGACAGAACCCTGATAGATCTAGGAGAAGAATGGTGGCCGTCTACAACAGCAGCTATAGAACGACCAGAAAGGAAGCTGGAGATGAAGGCACAGATAGAAGGACAGAAACCGTAAGAGGGCAGTTTAGAAATTAAAGATTTATGCCAGACTCGATCGAAAGCCTTTGAGATGTCAAGCTCAATGGCAAAGCTTTCGCCAAAGTCCCGAAAGGAGGATGACCAGGAGTCTGAAAGGTAGGTGAGAAGATCGCCAGTGGAGCATCCCTTACGGAACCCATACTGACGATCAGAAAGAAGGTTGTGATAGGAAAGATTCTTTAAAATTTTTCTGTTACGAATAGACTCAAACACTTTCGAAACACAGGATGTTAAAGCAATCGGACGATAGTTAGAGGGTTGGGAATGGTCATTACCCTTCTTTGGGACTGGCTGAATGAGAGCAAACTTCCAGCAAGAAGAAAAGGAACAAGTTGATAGACAAAGACGAAAGAGTTTACCTAGGCAGGGTGTAAGCACAGAAGCACAGTTCTTGAGGACAACAGGAGGGACCCCATCAGGACCATATGCCTTGTTAGTATTGAGGCCAGTGATGGCTGAAAATACACCAGCTGAAGAAATTTTACTGTCAGCCATAAGGAAGTCAGAGGGGGGAAGTGATGGAGGAATAGCAACGGAATCGTATAAGGTGGAAATGGAGGAGAAAGTCTGAGCAAAGAGATCAGCTTTATCAGTAAAAGAAATAGCAACAAAGCCATCAGAGTAGAAAAGAGGAGGAAAGGATGATGAGGTAAAGTTGTTAGAAAGGTTTTTGGCAAGTTGCCAGAAGGAGCATGAAGAATTTGAGTTGGAGAGTTGGGAACATTTAGTGTGGATGAAATCATTTTTAGAACAACGAAGAACAGACTTAGCATGATTCCGGGCAGAAACATACGAAAGATGTGATTCAGGGGTAGGTTGGCACCAGTACCTTTTGTAGGCCCTCTCCTTGTTGCAGACAGCATTAGAACAAGTGTGATTAAACCAAGGCTTTTTTGCATGCCTCCATGCCTGAGAGAATAACCTCCGTAATGCATAAAGCACACGCAGATGGCTCCCGGCCATAGAAGCAATAATCATTCCACGGAAAATCAAAGACGTACAGCCTGAGGGCCTCCCAATCTGCAGCTCAAAAGTGGCACAGACGACATTTCTTTAGAGAGTCCCCAGGCTGCACCGGAGCAATAGGACAGGTTAAGATAATAAGGTTATGATCGGAGGAGCCCAACGGAGATAAAAGATTAACAGTGTAAGCAGAAGGATTAGTTGTAAGGAAGAGGAAGTATGTTGGAACTCTCTCCAGGGCAATCAGGGATATGGGTAGGGTGCTGTACAAGCTGCTCTAGGTCATTAAGGAGAGAAAAGGTATAGGGTTGTTCACCAGGTGGATCAGTGAAAGGAGAGGAGCGCCAAAGGTGGTGGTGAACATTGAAATCTCCAAGAATGGAGATTTCAGAGAAAGGAGAAATGGATAGAATGTGTTCCATCGTAGAAGTAAGACAGTCGAAGAATTTTTGATAGTCAGTAGAATCAGGCGATAAGTAAACAGCGCAGATATATTTAGTCAGAGAATGACAGGAGAGACGAAGCCAGAGAGTTGAGAATTCAGAAGAATCAAGTTCAGGAACACTAGAGCAAGATAGGTTGTTGCGTACATATACACAACAGGCACCTTTGGCTTTGAAATGAGTATAGAGAAAGTAGGAGGATACAGAAAAGGGTTTGCTGTCAGTTGCCTCAGACAGCTGAGTCTCCGTTAAGAAGAGAAGGTGAGGTTTAGAGGAGGAGAGGTGGTGTTCCACGGAAAGAAAATCTGAGGAAAGGCCGCAGATGTTGCAGAAATGAAGAAGAAGTGAGTCAGACATTGGTTCCAGGCATGAGTCATCACCGGGAGAGGGGCCGATGGTGGGGGCATTTGTGGTCCCCCCCCTGGGGACTCAGGGGCACTGTTAGTCTTTGCCATGTTTCTGAATTTTCAAAAGGTTGTGTAGTGTGTACTGTGCATGTAGTTTGGTGGTGACAGTTAGAGACTCTTGTACTGGAGAGCATGCTGGCCTACTCTCCGTGCAACTGAAACACTGAAAAAGTTCAGCAAAGGTGGATGGTCGGGAACTAGTCCCGAGGGCTGATGAAATGGCAGCTCCAGCTATCCCTGTCATCAGCTTTCCATCCACCTCGGGAGTACTGCCCTGTTCAACTGGTGCTACAGTCTACTCCTGGGAGTAGTACACCATCCAAAATAAGTGAATGCCTCATTCTCAGCAGAGTCACTCCTCATGTCCCCCTTGCTTCTTCACAATAGGGATTCAAAGCATTGCACTCTACAAACTTCTCGCTGATTAATCTCACACAACAAGCATCAGATGGCATTAACTCTGTGACACCTGAACAATGCACACTTCTCACAACAACATATATTAGTAGTCTTCAATGCAATCCCCTGACACAAACTAATCAACAAGATATACCACAAGAACATGGACAACACCACCAAATGTTGGCCTGCCAACCATTCGTCTGGTAGACAAGCACAAGTTACATTCCAGGGCAAGTCATTTTGAATGTGAAATTTCCCTAACAGAGTTCCACAGGGCTTCATTCTCTCACCTACATTCATCAACCTGTAAATGCATGATATTCCCATACCCCAATCACCCACAAACATTGCCTCATATGCAGAGCCATAACAACCACACACCACTATGTAGACACAAACTGCACACTGCAACAAGACTACCTAACACACTGCAGACTTGGATCAACTGCCAACTATCATGGCCAAATCCACCACAACACTCATCACAAGCGGTATACATGAACGCAGGTCCTCCCCTCACATCACACATAACAATGTATGTGTGCCACACACCCTCCATTAACATCCTTGGAGTGACATATGACACCAGACTCACCTTCAAGGACTTTGTACAAGACATCAAGAAGAAATGCATCCCACAAAAATGCACTCAGGGCAGGGCCTGACTATGGGTGACTAAAAGAAATAATCTCTTACTCTACAAACAATACATTAGATCAGTGATGTCCTATGCCTTCCCAGCATGGGCTCCCATCTTAGCTAATGACCACTACAACAGCTTGCACATCATACAGAACACCACCCTAAACATCACTACTGGCTGCACCAAAATCACTCCCACAGCTCTTACACTAAAACTAAAACTAAAATCCTCCTTGTCAGAAACTACTTTGAAAGTGCATTACACAATTCAAAGTAGCCACCTGCACCAACACACAACAACACTGTCATTATAAGCCACAGACACAAAGCACACCTAGGCACAAAAAATAATCACCATACAAACATCATCAAACCATCTACAAAAATATCTCACCTCCAGATATTGCAACACTTGCAATGATGCAACTCTTACATACTCACTTCAGGTGCAATACCTTGATCACAAGACCATACTACAAGCACACTCTCCTGATGTCCACCCATCGGAGATGTCCTTAAGTAGAGATAAGAAGAGAAAAGAGGATAACTGCAGTAGGGCACTTGGCCCTTCCTAGGTAGCTCCTACAAGACTGACAAAACTGATAGAATAAAACACAGATAGCCAAGGCAGTGGCTCTCCCCCACCCATCAAACCCTTCAGCCAAAACCGGCAAGAAAAAAATATGAAGGAACGCCACATGATATAGAAAAACTGATATGAAAACTTTATAGTAAAGTGCAAAATGAGAAACAAGGCTATCATAAAGAACCCTGAAAAAGAAAAAGAATAAATTAGTTACCAGCAAAGTTTTTACATCCAACACTTACTTGTCGTATGCTTATCTAGCCTATGCATGAAACTCTCAGTGGTGTATTATTACGTAGGTTATTCCATTCGTCCACTACTCTACTGCCAAACCAATTTCTACCTAACTCCTTGCTAAAAAATAATAAAATTATCACATTTGAAGCTATTATTCTTAGTTCTATCCTGTAGGCTCACATGAAGTACCTTGCTAATACTCAATCTCTCTTACTTATTCCTTTCATCCACTTACGCACCTCAGTTAAGTCTCCCCTTACTCTAAACCTTTCTAAGAAAGGCAAATTTAATCTTTTTGGTCTGCCTTTATATGAAAGGTCGCAGACATCAAGTATCAATTTTGTCATTCTTCTCTGTACATTTTCCAATGAATTTATATCCACTCCATAATGAAAGGACACCAAAATTTCATGGCATGGTCTAAATGTGGCCTTACTAGTACTAGATAAAGTTGAGGTACTGTATTACTGTGCTTTAGATGTCCTATTGCTCATGCTTCGCAAAATAAATCCTAGGACCTTTTTTGCTTTATTTCTCGGATTATATAATACAATGTTGCCTTGGTTTAAGGTCTTTACTAATCATGACATCTAGATTTCTCTTGCAATCTGATTAATTACCATAATTTTTCTAAGTTGTATCTAGTATCGGCATCAGTCTGGTCCATGATATACACTTCTCATTCTTCCACATTAAATTTCATTTGCCAACCTTTAGATCATCTGCAGAATATAATCAACGTCCTTTTGAAGGTTAACACAGTCATTAACTGAGCTAATAATATGTCCTACTTTCTGTCATCAGCAAATCTGCTAATACTGCTGGTGTTTCCTAAGTTGTTGATGGTGTGTTGCCCCAGTCTGTCTGATTGATCAGACCCACAAGCCATTGGAAAGCAATCGTTCCTACAACAAAGTCATTCCGTTCAATGAACTGATCTTTCCATGGAACTGACAGCACCTCACCAAAGCAAGGTGTGAGGATTAGTGTGGAGGCTTAATTTCTAGGTGGCTGCCAAATTTCAGTCCCTCGAACCAGATAACAGATGCATCACAGCAGGCTCCAGATATGGTTACCACCTTGCACTGTAAATGGTTTTCTGAGTTACAGGAAACCCATTTGGCTTGACACTCACTGTACAGCCACCTTAATGGGAAACAAGAGTTATAAATACTGACAGGAAAGATGGGAGAAATAAGAATAGAGGAAGAAAGACTCAAAAAAACAATGATAGACATGAAGAGAGAAGCAGGCAGCACCACATAAAATGAGTGGATGATGGGTGCCCTCAGTTTCCAACCAATTCCTAAGTCTATATCATTTATATATATAATAAATCTATCTATCTACCTACCTATAGCCAGATGCCATAATCCCCTGAGAGGTGGCTCTGAGTTAGCTGTTTTACGGAAAGGGACACTAACCCTCCACCAATCCACTTGCTGATACGTATGAAACCCGTTTGGATTGTTATATGGTTACCACCCAGCGTTGTAATGGTTTTCTGGCTTACAAGAAACCATTAGGCTTGTTACTCAATGTAAAGCCACCTAAAATGGAAAAAAGAGCAATAAAAAAATGTCAGGAAAAATGGGAGAAATAGGAACAGGGGTGGGCAGACACAGAAATAGAACAATAAAGGTAGGAAGCACTATATCAAGTGAGTGGATGCTGGTTCCTGAGGTACACCACTTATTACTAATTCCCAATCTGACTTAGTGCCAGTTACTGAAACTCTCTGCTTTCATCCCTTCAGCAGGGATTCTATCCATTTCAAGATATCACCGTCAATACCACAAGCTCAAACCTTCTTAACTAACATTTCATGTGGAACCCTATCAAAGCTTTACTTAGGTCCAGATAAATAATACTGTAAACTGTATCACTATCTACCACCTCATACACCTCCAAGAAAAACAGTAAGTTTGTGAAGCAGGATCGTCCTTGCATAAATCTGTACTGACATTAAATCATCCAGGGCGATGAGAGTGGGTTCATGGAATGTAGGAAGTTTAAGGGGTAGAGCAGGGGAAGTGATTGAGGCATTTAGTAGGAGGTGGGTGGATGTGGGATGATTGCAGGAAGTCTGGTACAGGGGTGGATCAGCTAGTAAGACTGCTGGGAAGGATTGCAATTATGAGCTGTTTTGACAGGGGGGGGGGATGGATGGATATGGGGGTGTGGGTGTGTTGGTTGCACAGAAATGGGTGGAATATGTTATGAATGTTATGGTAGTAAGTGATAGGAAATCAAGTGTGAAAAATTTGTTCTGTGGAATGATGTTTGCCATTACTGTATATCGGTATATGCTCCACAAGCAGGCTTGGATGAGGTAAACACAGATTTTGGGATGACTTAATATATGTAGTAGGTGGTATGGGGGATGATGAGACAGTGGTTTTGGGAGGGGATTTAACTGGTCATGTAGGTGAAGCAGCTCAAGGATATGGAGTACACGGGGGATGTATATATGGTACAAGAAATGAGGAAGGAGAAAGGATACTCGAGTTTGGGGAGGCAATGAACATGATTGCATGCAAAACACATTTCAGGGAAAAAGTAGGTCAATTACATACGAGTCTGAGGGTAATGGCAGTCATATATATTATTTCCTGGTCAGGAGGGCTGATAGGTGGTTAGTGAGGGATGTTAAAGTTACAGGGAGCGAGGAGTATGCGAAGCAGCACAAACTATTGATATGTGACATGGTACTTAAGGAGTGAGTGATGAAAAAGAGGACTTATGTACCTAGAAGGAAAATATGGAAGCTGAAAAAACAAGCATTAAGGGATGCTATCTATAGCGATATGAGGAGAGTGGTGGCTGAACAGGTAGCTGCTGACAGAGGCATTAACGAACAGTACAGAGCCCTCAAGACCAACCTCTTGATGCAGTATGCGGTTGGACAAGAGGCTCACCAGGACATAAAGTAACTTGGTGGTGGGATGAGGGTGTAGAAGCTACAGTTAAGGAGAAAAGAAGGTTTTTCCGGAAATGGAGGAAGGGTGACAACAATGAGGAATACTTGGCTGCCAAGCATTGGGCTAGAAGTGAGGTACTGTATACAGGGCAACGTCTGAGTCACAGAGACTTTTACTTGATAACCTAAATCGTGTGCAAAGGAGGAATTTGATATTTATGGTGGGAAATCAGGTGAAAAAGGAGAATTGGGATATTATAGGTGACCAGCTTGTGAAGAATGATGAAGGAAGAGTAGTGGTGAACAGTGGGGATTTTAAAGACGCATGGAAACAGCATTATAGCCGGTTGTTGAATGAAGAGTTTGATTGGGACAGGGAAGGTTTGGAGCTAGAAGAGCCAGTGCTTGGCCCTTGGACTTTAATTGATGCTGCTACTGTGAGTGAGGCAATAGGCAGGATGCAGGTGGGGAAGGCAGCAGGTGTGTATGGGTTGACTGCTGAAATGTTGAAGGCCTCAGGAAATACAGGTGTGAAGTTAGTCACTGACCTGATAAATATGATTATACATGAGTGTGTTGTCCCAGATGACTGGCTGAAAAGTGTAATTGTAAATGTGTACAAGGGGAAGGATGATGTCCTGGAAAGAGGAAATTATAGAGATACAGTATAAAGCTCTTAGATCTGATAATGAAGGTGATGGAGAGAGTTCTAGAAGGTATGATTAGAGAAAGAGTGAATAGTGATGAGATGCAGTTTGGGTTTATGCCCAGCAGGGGGACCACTGATGCCATATTCATTGTTTAACAGCATCAGGAAAAATATATAGAAAAGAAACGGGAACTGTACATGGTTTTTGTTGATCTGGAGAAGGCCTCTGACAGAGTCCCAAGAGAGGTGGTGGGGTGGGCAATGAGAAAGCTTGGGATTGAGGAGTGGCTAGTTAGGGTGGCCATGTATATGGGTGCTCGCAACCAGGTAAGAGTGAATGGAGATTTGAGTGATGAGTTTTCCGTGAACGTTGGTGTGGATCAGAGGTCAGTTTTGAGTACCTTGTTGTTTTTCGTGGTACTTCAAGCCCTCTCACGTGACTTCAGAAGTGGACTCCCGTGGGATATGTTGTATGCTGATGATCTGGTGTTGACTGCAGAGAATGAAAGGGAGCCGGAGGAAAGATTTAGGAAGTGGAGAGATGGTATGGGGCACAAGGGCTTAAGAGTAACTGCAAATAAAACAAAAATGATGATATCTAGGGTTGGTGGCAGTACTGTCAAAGAAGAGGGAGAGTGGCCATGTGCAATCTGCCAAATGGGTGTGGGAAGTACTGTAATTCCATCTTGTGCAGTGTGATAAGTGGGTGCATAAGACATGGAGTGGTGTTAGAGGTAGACTGCAAGATAATGCTATTTTTATGTGTGCGGTGTGTCTGGGAGAGCAAGTGGAGATTGTCTGGCATGAAAGGACTGAGTCTCTGGAGTGCGTGGAAGAGTTTTGTTATTTGGTTGACAAGTTATGTGTTGGAGGTGGGGCTGGAGCTAGCTTTGTGGCTAGGGTTAGGAATGGTTGAAAGAAGTTCATGGAGCTGTTGCCTCTCCTGATACTGAGAGGGCTCTCTCTAAGTGCTATGAGATCTTTGTATGCAGCATGTGTTAGGAGTGTTTGTAATGCTGTATTCTGGTGAGACCTGGGAAGTAAAGGAGGAGGATATTCGCAGGCTCAAACGTACAGAAATGAAAATGATTAGGAGGATGTGCAGTGCGTCCCTGAGTGCAAGGCCTAGGGGGGCTAGATCTACGATGGAAGAGTTGACAGGTAGGACAGGACTGGTGTGTATTGCTGCTGTGATGAGGTGAGGTAGATTGAGGTGGTTTGGGCATATGGAGAGAATGGGGGATGGTAACTGGGTGCAGAAAGTGAGAAGTGTTAATATTACAGGTGGGGTTGGGAGGGGAAGACCAAAAAAGACCTGGGATGAGGTCATTAAGTGTGATTTCAGAGTTAAGGGACTGAACAGGGAGGCTGCCTCTGATCGAGCAGCATGGAGAGCCGCCATTAGGTGACACAAGCATGATGGAGCCTTCAAAAACGAAACAAAACAAAACGAACTTTCATTTATGAGATTTATATCTTTCTAGGTGCTCTCTAACTTTATTAGCTAAAACTGACTCTAGCATTTTTCCTTCCACTGATGTTAGATTTATCAGAAGACAATTGGATGCAAATTATGTACCATCCTTTTTAAACAATGAGTACTAAATTTACTGTCTTTCATGCCTCTGGAACTTCTCCTGAACTTAAAGAATTATCAAATAACATTGTAAGTGGCTGGCATAAATTTTTCCCTTATAGTTTTTGTATATAGTGGTAGGTGGTGGCGACCATCATCCACTCACTTGATGTAGTGCTGCCTACTTCTTCCTTAGCCATTATCATTCTTTTTCTGTGCCTGCCCTCCTTTCTTCCTATTTCTCCTAGATTTCCTGTCACTTCATACTGCTTTTCTTTCCTTTACAGGTGGCATTACATTGAGTGACAAGCCAAATGGTTTCCTGTAAGCCAAGAAACCATTTACAACGCTGGGTGGTAACCATATAACCAAACCATACGTGCTCCCTACATGTCAACAAGTGGGTTGGTGGAGGGTTAGTGCCCCTCCCCATAAAAAAAAAATAACTCAAAGTCAAATGGCCACCCCTTACGGGATTATGGTGTCTGGCAATAGACAGATAGATAGATAGTATATATATCGTCCAGACCTGGAGATTTTGAGGCTTTATCTTATTAATAATTGGTGATAGGTGGTAGTGACCATCAACCATTCACCTGATGTAGTGCTGCCTACTTCTTTCTTCACCTTTATCTTTCTCTTTCTGTGTCTGCCCTCCTCTCTTCTTTTTGCCTCCATCATTCCTGTCAATTTTTATTACTCTTCTTTCCTATTCAGGAGGCTTTACACTGAGTGACAAGCCAAATGTTTTTTTTCATGCCAGGAAACCATTTACAATGCTGGGTGGTAACCACATTACCAACCTGTATGTGTTCCCTACAAGTCAACAAGTGAGTTGGCATAAGGTTAGTCCCCCTCCCTCTAAAACAAACAGCTCAAAGACAAAACAGTCACTCCTTATGGGATTATGGCATCTGCCTAAAGACAGATAGATGGAGGGCTTAATAATATCTTTCAATACTACCTCCTTACTGATGGTTAATTCACTGAGTTTTAAGAACTGTCATAAATATTTGCTGCTTGAAGGACATCTACGTTTTCCTTGGTATATACTAGTGCGAAATCATTATTTCAGATAGAGCACATTTCTTTATTTTTGCTTGAAATGTTAACTTGATTCTGTTCTGATTTCCTATCTTGTCTTAATTTTCACATAGTACAACTAAAAAAAAAAAAAAAAAAATCTTGGGGTTTCCTTTTGATTCTCGAGCAACCTTATTTCATAACCTCACATTGCTGAATATAAAAGGGAAGTGGAGGAGCGACTGGGTAAATATAGATTGGAGCAGATGGGGGACGTGGAAGGTGTGTGCAAGGTATTCACAAAAGAAATCTGTGCAGCATGTGAGGTGGTGTGTGGGGTGAAGAGAAGACGAAAGGGGGTTCAGGGAACAGCATGGTGGACTGAAGAGGTGAGAGAGGCTGTGGCACAAAAGAAGAAAGCATATA
>JAGKTI010008382.1:0-13823 GCA_018397915.1 Birgus latro | reverse complement strand
CGGCTATAATGCTCTCTCCATGCATCTTTAATATCCTCACTGTTCACCACTACCCTTCCATCATCATTCTTCACACACTGCTCACCTACAATGTCCCGATTATCCCTCTTCACCTGATTTGCCACCCTAAAAATCATATTTTTCCTTTCTCCATGATTTAGATTATCAAGTAAAAGTCTCTGCGACTCAGACTTCGCCCTGTATACCTCTCTTCTAGCCCTGCGCTTGGCAGCCAAGTACTCCTTCCTGTTACCACCATTCTTCCATTCCCGGAAAAGCCTTCTTTTCTCCTTAACTGCAGCTTCTACACCCTCATCCCACCACCAAGTTACTTTATGTCTTGGTGGGCCTCTTGTCCATCTGCATATTGCATCGGTAACTCTCAAGAGGTTGTTCTTAAGGGCTCTATACTGTTCATTAACGCCTCTATCTACGGCTTCCTGTTCAGCCACCACTCTCCTCATCTCACTATAAAAGGCATCCCTTACTGATTGGTTTCCCAGCTTCCATATTTTCCTCCTAGGTACATATGTCCTCCTTCTCATCACTCGTTCCTTAAGCACCATGTCACAAATCAACAGTTTGTGCTGCTGCACACACTCCTCGCTTCCTATAACTTTAACATCCCTCACTAATCTCCTATCAACCCTCCTGACTAGAAAATAATCTATCTGACTACTATTTCCCCCAGACTCGTACGTAATCAACTGGCTGATTCTTTTCCTAAAATGTGTGTTGCACACAATCATGTCCATAGCCTCCCCAAACTCGAGTATTCTTTCCCCTTCGGCATTCCTCACACCATATGCACATCCTCCATGGACTCCATCATAACCTTGAGCTGCTTCACCCACATGACCATTTAAATCCCCTCCCAGAACCACTACCTCATCATCACCCATACCACTCACTACACGTATTAAATCATCCCAAAATCTATCCTTCTCTCCGTCATCCAATCCAAATAAATAAAAATAAAGTAAAGGTGTTCCTTCCCAAACGTGGTTTGCTGTAGTGTGATATAGCTCTAATGCGGAACGATTTTGTGGAAGGAAATAAACATTCTAACGCAGGCACTGTTAGCGCAACGCGGTAATCTGAACCGGGTAGGCTGTGACACAGTGTGCCTGGTTGTGGTGAGGTGACAGTGGAGGAGGTGATGGAGATTACCAGTGACACTTCAGATGAGTGGAATATGCAGGAAGTTGAGCAACAAGACGGACGAAGAGGAGAGGGAACAGCAAGAGGAAGAGAGGGAGGCCAGACCAGCAGGTGAACTCAGAAGTGAAGTTTTAAGTCAAATCCTGAGTCAAGCTGAGTCTCTCAAGGAGTTCATCTTTGACAGCGACCCTTCTTTAGCAAGAAGTAACGACATGATTAAGCAGATTGTTGATGCAGTCAGCATCTACAATCGTATGCACACCGACCAAGTAAACCGCCGTAAACAGTCACTGATCACTTGTTACTTCGCCAGACAAGCTGCTGCTGGTCTACAGCAAAAGAATATCCAGCGACAGCATGATGAAGAAGATATAGTCTGGAGTGCTGCTAGTGAAACAGACTTTGATGGATTTTAGTGTGAGTTCTCCCCCTCTACATCATCTCCGGCGACGTGTGTCTGCTCTTCTCCTCACATAAGGTACAGTACAATAAATGAAAAAGTTCTGTACTGACCTAATGTATTTTTATCATTTTGTTTTGTTTCATTTTTGAAGGCTCCAACATGCTTACATGCATCAGCCTTGGTCACCTAATGGCAGCTCTCCATGCTGCTCGATCTTTGGCAGCCTCCCTGTTCAGTCCCTTAACCCTTAAGTCACACTTAATGACCTCGTCCCACGTCTTTCTCGGTCTACCCCTTCCCCTATATTAACACTTCTCACCCTCTGTACCCAATTATCATCCCCCATCCTCTCCACATGTCCAAACCACCTCAGCCTACATCTCCTCATCACAACACCAATACACTCCAGTCCCATCCTACCTCTCAACTCTTCCATCATAAACCCAGCCCCCCCGGCCTTGCATGCAGGGACGCACTGCACACCCGCCTAATCATTGTCATTTCTGTACGTTTAAACCTGCGAATATCCTTTACTGCCCAGGTCTCACTACCATACAGCATCACACTCCTAACACATGCTGCATACAAAGACCCCTTAGCACGTAAGGAGAGTCCTCTCAATGTCAGGAGAGGCAACAGCTCCCTGAACTTCTTCCAACCACTTCTCACCCTAGCAACCGAGCTAACTCCAGCCCCGCCTCCGGCACATGTCTCCCAAATAACAAAACTCCTCCACACACTCAAGAGACTCACCAGGAAGTTCAACCTTCTCACGCCTAACAATCTCCACCTGCTCTCCCCGACACGCCACACACATGAAATCAGCATTATCTCGCAGTTTACCTCTGATACACTACATCTCTTGTGCACCCATTTATCACAAACACTACACAAGATGGAATTACTTCCCACACCCTTGTGGCAAACTGCACATGACCACTCTCCCTCTCCTCTGATTGTACTGCCACCAACCCTAGATATCATCACTTTTGTTTTATCTGCATTTACCCTTAAGCCCTTGTGCCCCATACCATCTCTCCACTTCTTAAATCTTTTCTCCGCCTCCTTTTCATTCTCTGCAATCAACACCAAATCATCAGCATACAACATCTCCCATGGGAGTCCATCTCTGAAGTCACATGAGAGAGCTCCAAGCACCATGATAAACAAGGGACTCAAAAGTGACCCCTGATGCACACCAACATTCACGGAAAACTCATCACTCAAAACTCCATTCACTCTTACCTGGGTGCGAGCACCTACGTACATGGCCATATATAATCATATTTATCATATGTGGAACTAAACCCACTCCTGTATCTCCTGAGCCCTTAAGCATTTCAGTAGGCAACCCACACATACCTGGTGACTTCTTCAACTGCATCCTGCCTATTGCCCTGCACACAGTAGCAACATCAAGCAAAGACCGAGGGCCAAACACTGGATCCGCTAACTCCAAAACTTCCCCGTTCCAGTCAATCTCCTCAATCAGCAACCAGTTACGATGCTCTCTCCAGGCCTCTTTAATATCCTCACTGTTCACCATAACCTATTCTCTCTGAACACATTAAGGCCCTTAGTTCAGCTATGTTCTTATTTACTCTCCTGCTGTTTATGTAATACACCTTAAAATCATGATGAGTATGACGAGTACTGATGTCTCAACACTGGGATTTACTCTTTTTATTGTTTTTGTTAACCAGCCGAGTCCCACCGACGTACGATGCACGTTGCTACTTTTTTCTGCAGACAGACCCAATGACGTGCATCGTACATCACTCAATTACAAGGCCCATTGTGTGCACATTTTTCAACATTCGTGGGTGATTTTTGGTAGGCATATGTGGGAGACCTTCCTCTACCTGCTATCAAGTGGGGATACTGCCTGGCCCCACCTAACCCCCCCTCCCCCCTCCCCCCCACACTGGGCAATTCACCTGTTAGCAGTAACCTGGCCAGTAAAGGTATGTTGCCCCACGGTCTCTCCAATGGCGAAATTCACAGTGAAAGTGATCCCTGAGGTGGAGGACAAAGAAACAAAGAGGCTAGAGGCAGAAACAAACAGAAGTGATGAGGTGGTAATGTTGTAAAGGAAGGTGCCATATACTGGGGTTTTGGGTGAGTGAACAATGCTTATAAATGCCTATATCATTGTGTGAAAACCAATATAAACTTTTACTACACATAAGTTCGTACCAAATAAATAAAATAAAAACGTAATTTAAAGTGGTTGAACTAGTTAACCCTTCCACAGTTCATTTTCTTTAGCCAGGTACCCTGAAAATGAAGGAAAACGTAAGGTTAAGTGACACCTGTATCAACATTTTTTACCTCAGGATCGCAATTTCTCTATGAATTTTCGATGTTTCTCACCAAAAGCGAAGGTTTCAGCCAAAAAACAAAAAGTTGAAAATCGGTTGGGATCTGGGGGTAGGCTGGGTAAAGAACCGGTTGGGACTGGACGAGTTAATACAGTAATTGGGAACTTTTTTCTCTACTGATATACTGGTAACCATTTTCTATAAAGTACCATAATTTATCACTCCTCAACCATCACCAGTTTGCTCCTCTATCATTGCCTGTTTCTTTTGAGGTGTCTGAATGGATCTGCACTAATTGTTAATCTATCAATCTACAGTAATACCTCGATATACGATATCCCTGGATGCAATACCCCGGCTTAACGATGGGGGTAGAAATATCACAATTCCCAGCTTAACGATGGCCAAACCCCGGTTTAATAATGGGTTTTTATTTTTTTTACCGATTTTGATGATATTTTATACTAAAATTGTGTGTTTAGGTTGATTTATAAATTGTTTTTAGACTTTGATTTATGTGTTTTAGCCAAAGGTGGGGTGAACACTCTCATTTTGGGGTATAGTTTACTAAGCTTGATTATTTCTAGACTTACAGTAGGCGCGGAAAGTGTTGACGCCATCTTAAAAAAAGAAAACATTCTTGTGGTTAGCAAGGAGAAACAAATAAATTAATACTCACCATTGAATTTAGTATTTACTGGCATTCCCCTTCACCTTTATTATTTTCTTAAGGTGTCTGGGGAGACTGATGGCGTAGTTTTGCAGAACAGACGGACTAAGACTGCTCCATAGCTGCAGCCTCAAGTTTAGGCAAAGATGATATGTCCATACTATGCAGCGCCGCTTCATGTGCGCCCATAAATTCTCAATGGGATTGATATCTGGGCTGTTTCCGGGCCAATCTCGAATAAAGGGAACCTCACAGTCTGTTAGCCACTGTTTCACTGACTTTGCAACATGTGCAGGGGCAGAATCTTGCATAAATACTCTTGCCTTGGTTTTACCAAGAGTCACTTTAAACATCACATAAGAGCTCCAAATAATTGTTCTGGTTCACTTTTTCATTTGCAGGTAGAATTACCAACCTACCAACACCATAATATGTAAAGCAGCCCCAAGCCATGAGTGAGGCTGGGTATTTAAGAAACTTGGAAGTGTACTTAGGATCCAGGGGGTCACTGCCTGGTTTGCGGTACACTCGTGATGAAGGGGTACCAGTGACAGTAAATGTTGACTCATCACTCCAAAGCACAGTTTTCCATTGCTCCTCACTCCAAGCAAGATATTTCTTACAAAAATTTACTCTCTTTTTCTTCTGAAGTGCAGTTAGCAGTGGTTTGTTACGAGCACAAAAACTCCTGGAGCCCAGATCATCATGCAACAGCTGCTGCACACTTCTGACAGACACATCTGCCAGCAACTGTGGGTTCTTTTCTTTTAAATCCCATGCTGTTAGCCTTGGATCCTTGCTAACTTGCCTTGAGATCAGCTGACGGGTCCTGAAGGTTGTCTTACGAGGTCTCCCAGGCTTGGGAAGTGGAGTGGGAGGAATGGCCTCCCCACTGTCCTTGAACCACTTCACCAGTCTCTGCACTGTCCTCAGTCTAACACCATCTGATTTGCAATAAATGGGAGTTTGTGGCCAGCTTTGTATAAAGTAATCACTTCCACACGTTTGTCCTTGCTTGTGGTTACTTTAGGCATGATGAGAATGTGGTAGGTAACCAAATAACTGTGTTATTTGAGTCAAAACATGCCCTCGTGGTGCATCACACACAGAGACAATCCTCCTCCTGTGGCTGCCCAAACATTACTGAGCCTGCTCCTGTGGTGCCAAACCTATCAAGCAGGGTTGCCAGCTCCCGTTGAAAAAGCGTCAGCTCATTTCGCATCACAGGGGAGGGTAGTATTGACCCTACTTCACTTAACGCGAAAAAGAATGACGTCGGCAAAAAANGGAGGCCATTCCTCCCACTGTCCTTGAACCACTTCACCAGTCTCTGCACTGTCCTCAGTCTAACACCATCTGATTTGCAATAAATGGGAGTTTGTGGCCAGCTTTGTATAAAGTAATCACTTCCACATGTTTGTCCTTGCTTGTGGTTACTTTAGGCATGATGAGAATGTGGTAGGTAACCAAATAACTGTGTTATTTGAGTCAAAACATACCCTCGTGGTGCATCACACACAGAGACAATCCTCCTCCTGTGGCTGCCCAAACATTACTGAGCCTGCTCCTGTGGTGCCAAACCTATCAAGCAGGGTTGCCAGCTCCCGCTGAAAAAGCGTCAGCCCATTTCGCATCACAGGGGAGGGTAGTATTGACCCTACTTCACTTAACACGAAAAAGAATGACGTCGGCAAAAAAAACGTCAATACTTTCCGCGCCTACTGTATATTTGACAATTTTCAGATTTTATTTGTTGGTTTAAGTGACTTATTTCCAGGTGTTAGGCTTAGGTTAGCTTCTTTTACAGCTGTTTAGTTTGGCTTTAAACTTGTTTTGAGGCTCATTTGAGTGAGTTTGGGGCATGGTTGGGGGGGAAACCCAAGGCTGAAAAACGCATCCCATTACTTTACATCCTAAATCAACCCCGATAATACCCCGCCTAACGATGGGTTTTTACCTAACTAATTGCATCATTAAACCGGGATATACCTGCATCTATGAGTATCTATCTATACCCAGAAATCTCCATTCCATAACGGGTGGCCACAAACAAATTGCCTCCATGCTGCCCTGTCCCCTGCCATTTTGCTCCCATCCCCCCAGCTCACACCCTCTTCTCTCATATACCTTTCCACTCCATCCCTCCAAATCATCCTCAGTCACCCCCTTCCTCTTCCTCCCTCCACCTCACTTATATACACTTTTCATATCGATCTCTCGCTCTCCATCCTCTCCACATGGCCAAGTAACCTCAATGTATTTCTCCTGTTGCTTTCTATCACATCCACATCTACACCACAATGCTCCTTCACTTCCTCATTTGTCAGCCTATCTCTCCATGTAGCTCCACATGCTCCTTTCAAATAATTCATTTCCACTGCTCTCACTCTTGACTTGTGTCGTCCCAACAAGATCCTAGCTTCGCTTCTATACATTAGAAATTTGTATCACAATACAGTACTATCATGCAGTGTCTTTACTTTCAAGCTCACCTCCTCATGCCTTATCACTGCTTTCAAAGAGCCAGCAACCTTTCTTCCCTGTTGTACCCTTCAAGCATTTCATCCTCTAAACTTCCATCCTTACACATCACATTACCCAAGTACTTAAATTCACTCACAAAATTTCCATCTCCTCACCATCCAACCCCATTGTGCATTCAGTGACTTCATTTCTCTTGAAGACCACAACTTTATTCTTCCCTACATTCACCTTCAGATTCTATTTCTTACACACTCTCCCAAACTCATTCACCAAACCTTGCAGTTCCCCTTCATCTTCTCTTAACAATACCGTATCATCTGTAAACAACAAAACAAGTTTCCAAACGCTGCTCTCTCTCATTAGGGGTGCTCCAACATCCACTGCCCTACCTTGTATCTCTTTTATAACTCCATACATATACAGATTGAACAACCATGGAGAGATGACACATCCCTACTTCAATCCAACATTTAGATATAAAAATTCGCTCAGTTCACCATCCACAGCTACTGCAGCCTCAGCGACTTCATGCATACTCTTCACGGAATTAAACAGCTTCTTATTTACTCCATTAATATTTTCCACATTTCTTGTCTATCCACTCTGTCATATGCTTTCCCCAAATCCACGAAGGCTGCATACAATTTCCTTCCCTTCCCTAGAAACTTTTCCACTAAAGACCTAAGGATGAATATCTGCTTTACACAACCTCTTCTCTTTCCAAAACTTTTGTGTTCATCTCCAAGTAATTCCTCTGTTATTTCCCTAACTCTGTCAATAAGTATTCTACCAAACTCTGTCAATAAGTATTCTACCAAACTCTGTCAATAAGTATTCTATCATATACAGTAAATGCTTAATTTAACGACCGACACAGAGGAAGCCCAAGCAAATGGAAGAATTTTTTCTGTTCCCTCCCCCCCAGCTCAAGTAAAATTGTAAAATTTCCGTAAACTTGAGAAAAAGTCCATAAAGGAAATTTCGTTTTGAAAATCACTGAAATACAGGAAAAGGTCTGTAAATCGAGCATGTTATCGAGCCCATAGCAGACCGCTCCCCTGGTTGGCAGTGTGGTGCTGCCACACATCCCCGTCAACCCACCTGGGTAGTGGCAACGGCGGGGAGTGAGTGACGTCACGCGGCCCATACAGTCTTCACATGACTAATCACCCTACTGTCAGCAATAACTCCACATGTGTGCGGCTTTGCCTTCACACTGTGACCTTATTTGCGTTCCCCCCCCCCCAGTGAACCAAGGTTTCTATGAACCACACCTAAGGTTCAGGAAAAGAACACTGGGGTGAGGCTTTCTCTTGTCCAGAATCTGGAAATAACTGAGAATGTGGAGCGTGGAGTAAGCCCTGGGGCAGTGATTAAGAAGTCTGGGGTAAAGAAAACCCAAGTGTATGACCTATGCAAACACGAGGACAAAATCAAGAAACCGAAATTGGAACCAGAGAGGTAGGTGTTGCTAGTGTTAGAGAAAAATCTAAAATGTTGGAAGGCAGTCTCTGAAAAAAACAAAGTTTGAAAAATTAGAGAAAGTGGTGTACAGCTGGTATAAGCAGAAAAGAGCCCGGGGTTTGCCTGTGCCTGGGCCTGAGATAAGGAGTGCTGCACTGAGGTTTGCTGAGAAACTCGGAATCAAGGACTTTGTGGCAAGTGATGAGTGGATAACATGATTTTGTTGGTGACATGACATTACCCACAGAAAAATTGTGGGTGAAAAGAGCAGTACTGACTCTAAAAAGTGCTCTGCCTTTCACTGAGGAACTAAAGAAGATTACAAGGGAGACAGGCATTCAGAACTGGCAAATTTATAATGCTGATGAAACTGGGCATTTTTGGAAAGCTCTGCCTAACACCACATGTGCTGAGAGAAGCCAGCCCAGTGTGCTAGGCCACAAGAAGAGGAAATCACGGGCGTCTGTGCTGTTGTGCACAAAAGACAATGCTTCACACCGACCGAGGCCAATGGTGGCGGGCAATGTGAAGCAACCACGGGCAATGAGGCCCATCATGAATAGTTTGCTTGTGGACTATGACTGCAATACCAAGGCTTGGTTCATAGGCAAGATAACCAAGTCTTGGTTTTTTTATTTCTCTGTGCCCTCAGTCAAGGGATACAGATGAGGGAGCACAATATGCGACCAGCTGAGGTTAGAGCTCTGTTGCAGCTGGACCAGGCCCCACCCCATCTCTCAGAGGAAGTTCTGATTACCCATGCTGGGAAAATCAAAGTCATGTTCCTTCCTGCCAACACAACTTCCATCCAGCAGCCAATAGAGCAGTGGATCATCAACACCTTTAAGCGGCATTACAGGAGGCTGATACTGGACGACATTCTGTTGGTAGAGATGGAGCCAGAGGAAGGACAGGACACCAGAAAGCAGCACAGTGTTGAGGCATGGAAGAAATATAACATGCATGACACTGCCCTGAACAACAGGAAGGCATGGGACCTTGTAGCCACCAAGACACTTATTCATGGGTGGAATGCAGTATTTGGCCAAAGGGAGCACATGCTGCAACAACAGGAGGAGGCAGCAGATGGTGAGGGCTTCACTGCAGAGGAGTGCAGGGAGGCCTTTCACCAAGTAGGCAAGGCTGAAGTGGACATGGAGGACATCCATGAATGGATGGATGTGGATGCTGGTGACCATGGCTACCACATCCAGTCCGAAGAGGAAACTGTGGCGGATGTGGCTACAGAGGAGACACCGGCTGAGAAGGAACTGCAGGAGTCTACTAGCAAAGTCAGACTATCCCAAACCAGCGACTGTGCTGCCACACTTCTGTACCTCCTCATCAACAGCAACCATGAGGATCTCCAAGTGTTTTACCCACACCTGAGGGAAATTAGGACCAAAATTAGGAAGATCCAGAAGGAGGTGTATGCCCCAAAGCAGATCTAGATTGCAACTTCTTCAAGACACCACTACCAAGTAAACCTAAGGAAAGGAAGGACAGTGGGACATCAGACATTTCCCTGACATCCATCTCTAGCCTCTCCTCAGCTGAGTCTGATGTCTCTCTGCCCTCAACCTTTGCCCTTGGGACACCTACACCATCATCAACACTATATCCCTGATGATCCCCAGCCCCTCCATCACCCCAGTACCACCTCTAGTGCTAATGGAGGGTGACTGAGAGTGACTAAACCACCACTAGGCCTGACACAGGTCTAAGGGGGCCAGTATGGCTACCTGTTTCAGGCATATTACTGCAACAAGTGCAGAACCCTTACTTTTGGAGATAAGCCTTACCGTATTTTACTATCCCTGTTTACTATACTACAGTACTGTACGTGTACATATTTTATTACTAAGTCATTACTATATGTATCACTGTTAACATTTACACAATAATGTATTTAAGTCTCTACCCTATCTATTGCCTGACGCCTTAATCCCGTAAGGGGTGGCCACAAACAAAACCGCCTCCATGTCACCCTGTTCCCCGCCATTTCACTGCCCTACTCCCAGGTCAGACCACCTTCCTCATTTACATCTGCATTTCATCCTTCCATCTCATCCTTGGCCTCCCCCTCCCTCTTCCCTCCTCCACCTCACTCACATACACTCTCTTCATCAGTCTCCCACTCTCCATCCTCTCCGCATGGCCAAACCACCTCAATGTGTTTCTCCTAATGCTTCCTATCACATCCACATCCACACCACAATGCTCCTTCACATCCTCATTTGTCAGTCCGTCTCTCCATGTGACTCCACATGCTCCTCTCAAATAACTCATTTCCACTATTCTCACTCTTGACTTCTGTCCTTCCAATAGGGTACAAGCTTCACTTTCATAAGTTAGAGTTGGTATCACAATAATGTCATGTAATAACTTTTTCACTTCCATGCTCACTTCTCTGTTTCTTATCACTGCTTTCAATGAACCAGAAACATTTTTTCCTTGTTGTACCCTTTCAAGCATTTCACTCTCTAAACTTCCATCCTTACTCATCACACTCTCCAAGTACTTAAATGCACTCACATTTTCCATTTCCTCCTCATCCAACCTCACTGTACATTCACTGGCTTCACTTCTCTCGAAGACCATAACTTTACTCTTCCCTACAATCATCTATAGATTCCGTTTCTTACACACTCTCCCAAACTCATCCACCAAGCCTTGCAGCTCCCCTTCATCTTCACTTAAGAACACAGTATCATCTGCAAACAACAGTACAGAGAGTTTCCAAAAACTGCCCTCTCTCTTTAGGGCTGCTCCAACATCCACTGCCCTACCTTGTATCTCTTTTATAACCCCATCCATATACAGATTCAACAACCATGGAGATATGACACATCCTACTGCCCTCTCTCTTTAGGGCTGCTCCAACATCCACTGCCCTACCTTGTATCTCTTTTATAACCCCATCCATATACAGATTCAACAACCATGGAGATATGACACATCCTTGTTTCAATCCAACCTTATAATAGAAAAAATCACTCAATTCACTATCCACACACACTGCAGCCTTAGCACCCTCATACATACTCTTCACAACATTCAACAACTTCCCATCTACTCCATATATTCTTAATACTTTCCACAATCCTTGACTAACCACCCTGTCATATGCTTGCCCCAAATCCATGAAGGCCGCATACAACTTCTTTCCCTTCTCTAGAAACATTTCCACTAAAGATCTAAGAATGAATATCTGATCTACACAACCTCTTCCCTTCCTAAAACCTCCGTTCTTTTCCAACTAATTCATCCGTTATTTCCTTAACTCTGTCAGTAAGTATCCTACCATATACTTTTCCTATTACACTAAGAAGGCAAATGCCCCTATGATTACCACACACTTTTTTTCCCCCTTTTCCATTGTACAGGGGAATAACTGTACCTGCCTTCCAATCCTCCGGGACTCTACCTTCCTCCCACGCCAATCTACACACCTTCCACATCCATTCTACTACTATCTCTCCCCCATGCTTCAGCATTTCACCACACACTCCATCCATTCCTGGGGCTTTCCCCAATTTGACTTCCTTCACTGCTTCCACCACTTCCATCCTACTGATTTCTTCCCCTCTTCTCACATCCCTCCATCTCCCAGCCATTCCCCAGCCACTTATACTCGCATTACTTTCATTCTCTATGTTCAACAACTCCTTAAAGTGTTCTCTCCACCTGCTCACTTTTTCTACTAGTAATCTACCATTTTCATCTTTCACTCCCCAACTAACTTCTTTAACACCCTGTCTAACTCTCTTTACCTCTTTCTAGTACATTTTCTTATGTTCCCTTCACTTTACATTCAAATTCCTTCCAAACTCCTCATCCACTCTCTTCTTACTCTCTCTCTTCCTAATCTTTTCACTTCTTTCTTCCTCTCTACATATAACACTCTCATCTGTCTTTTAACTTCCTCCACATCCCTGTTTCTCATCCACTCAATATATGCTTTCTTCTTTTGTGCCACTGCCTGTCTCATCTCTTCATTCCACCATGCTGTTCCTTGCACCCCCTTTTGTCTTCTCTTCACCCCACACACCACCTCACATGCTGCACAGATTTCTGCTGTGAATATCTTGAACACACCTTCCACGTCCCCCATCTGCTCCAAATCATATTTACCCAATTGCTCCTCCACTTCACTCTCATAATCTGCCTTTTTTCCCATCCTCTTGTAACCTTTCTACCCTCTTTGTATGAAGTACTTCTTCTTGTCCTTCCTTTCTCCTATTCCTCCACTTTATTTGGACCTTGACTTTCACCACAACCTAGTGGTGGTCAGAAAGTCCACTCCCCCAACATCTATATGCTCTTGCATCCATTACACACCTTCTCATTCTCTCATCCACACAAATATAATCAATCATTGCCTTCCGTTCATTCGGTTCACCACCCACTCTTCTCATCACTCGCCACTTTGTGCCTGAAGAGGGTATTGGCTATCACCAACCCTCTCCCGGCACAAATGTCCACTACAGCACTGCCATTCTCACTTTTATGTCCAGATAATAGCATGCACATTCAGATAACCCCTTAACTGCGGGTCGTCACTTCCGTGACGCTCGGGCGCAATGGATCATACCGTGGGGCATCACTTTTGTGATTTTGTGTTGTTCTGAATTCGCCCGGGCTTTCAGGTGGTGACTTGTATCATCTATCAGCACTGCCAATGTCCAACAATAGTCAGAGCTGCTAATGTCATCAGTACTCCCATCAATTGTTGACAAATCAGCCAGTCGAGCAGGGCAGTACTCCAGTCGAGCAGGGCAGTACTCCCAAGGAGGATGGAAAGCTGATGACAGGGAGTGCTGGAGCTCCCATTTCATCAGCCCTCAGGACTTGTTCCTGACCATCCCCCTTTGCTGAACTTTTTCAGTGTCTCAGTTACACAGAGAGTAGACCAGCATGCTCTCCAATACAAGTTTCTCTAACTCTCAACACCAAACTACATACACGCTACACACTACACTTCCTTTTCAAAATTATTTCGAAAATGGCGCACAAAAATCATACCTAGGAGTCCCCAGGGGGGGGGGACCATAAATGCCCCCACCATCCGCCCCTCTCCCGGTGACGACTCAATGAGCTGCCTGGAACCACTGTCTGACTCACTCCTCCTTCATTTCTGTAACATTCGCGGCCTTTCCTCTAACTTTCACGCTGTTGAGCACCACCTCTTCTCCTCTAAACCTCACCTTCTCTTTCTCACTGAGACTCAGCTGTCTGAGGCAACTGACAGCAAACCCTTTTCTGTATCCTCCTACTTTCTCTATTCTCGTTTCAAAGCCAAAGGTGGCTGTTGCGTATA
>JAGKTI010008381.1:16096-33773 GCA_018397915.1 Birgus latro | reverse complement strand
AGAGAGAGAGAGAGAGAGAGAGAGAGAGAGAGAGAGAGAGAGAGAGATCTATACACGGTTGTACAAGCGAGCGGCGGAGGGTTCAGACGGGGATATTTGCCTCCCTGTTTATTAACTTATTAACTTTTCCTCAAACTTTAATTAAATCTTCTAGTGCAAGGTGGTAAATGTACTGTATGTAAGAACGGGCGTAAGAGAAGCCACATTCCCTTTATAATGATTATTGTGCGACTGAAAATGAGGGCGCCTACTGCCTGTGCTCCAGTACCCCCTCCCCTCCCCATCACCATCACCACCATTATACCACTGCTCTGCAACCCACACGCCTCGCACACCAACACCCACACACACACGCACAAAATGAAAGCAGCTAAAGGACACACACACACACCACACACACACACACACACACACACACACGCACTACCATCACCACCACCCACACGCCTCTCACACTCACACAACAGCCTACACGCACAAAATGAAAACAATTAAAAACACACAAGCTCTTCGTTCAACCACCACGGCAGCGGTGAGTGCTATGTAGGGACGAAGTTTTATGAAAGAAGAGCATTAAGGGAAGAAACACATCAACTTGGCACTGAGGGAACGAAACACAACAGAACATGGCCACAAGATTACACCAAGGACGGCATTCTCGTCGGTCAAGGATGGTCCCTAAAACATCCCTCTCACCACTTTATTCCAACACATGGCTTGTTTATATTCTGTCATTTACCAAAGCAGGTCAGTATTGAAAAATGTACAAGTAACATATGAGGAATGATACGTGTAAGAATAAGCAGCTCGCAAACAGTACAACACCCGCACTTACCAATTAGTCTACGGGCTGAATTTTTGACTTTGCACTGTAATGTTCTTCTACTGCCGAGTGCTTTCAAAATCAGTTTACTTCATTTTTGCTTGACCCTTAACCCTTCCACAAAGTTATCACCAAATCGGTCAAAAAATGTTTCCTTGAGGCTTTTTCTTTCCCACTGACCTTGACCTTTGGCTGATTGCTTTAAAAATCGGATCTTTTTATGCTTGCTTTAACCTGAATGGCACCACAACGCTTAGTCTAAATCCTATAACACCTCTATTTAGTTGACCTTGCCATGTGACTTTGATCTTTGACGTATTGTTATCAGAAACAATATGTCAGATGATTTACCAGCTGTGTAAACCGTAATCTATCCACAAGAAGACTCAAGAGAAACCAGAGAATAGACAGCTTCCTTCATCACCCTCACTCTTTTGGCCGTATCATCACAGCTGAGTGCTCGAAGGTGCAAGCAAGCTCCTAATTCTTGATGGCCATTTAAGGAATATATCTGACTGTTACATGTAATCAGCCTGCATCCGAGGATACAAAGTATGGTCAGCTCTCACCGAAAAAGGAAGAGACACATACAAATCATCATCACATGCTTCTGAAGTTACCGTCAAGTGATGGGGTCTTGTCCTTACCCTCGCTCACTCTCCCTTCCTCTCTCTCTCTCTCTTGCAAAATACGCTGCCCAGAGAATGCATGTGCTAAACCGACTACGTACTTTCTTTAGCCCTGTACCTTATTCATTCCTGTGTGGAGTACGGCCTTCATGTGTAAGGGGCTTACTAACTGCAGCTTTTATGAACATATGTAGTCAAAGGCTTTTTCATGTTATGGCCCACCCACCTATCACTGAATCCACCGGCCTCTATTTACGGCAATGTTGCATATCTCTCCTTTTCTCGTCACTTCAATGGTTACTGTTTTATTTTGCTTCCATTTTCCGACCATCTTTCCAATGAGAAGGTTAACTAGAGCATTCTATCAGCCACAGAAAGAACTGGACACCTCAGACGCTGACTTTCTCAACAATGTGTTTCTCACTGGCAACGATTTCTTCAAAAACAATGTACCCAAGCATCTCCATATTAACTGATCTTGTCTGTGGCTGTATTTTGTCCTTCGGGAAAGTATATCTTGAACGCTTTCTATTTTCCTTTTCTATTTTCTTTTCTTTTTACATACACTAATGGAGGTTTGATCTGCTCCGGGAAGAACACCGTCGCTGCTGGGAGCCGACTGAGTTACGGCTGCTTATTCACCTTTAACGATGGAAGCAGACTGACCACAACTAACAACCATAGATATTCCATAGTTGCCTTCCCCTTCGCAATGCAAGATCCAAGCATACCCCCGCTGGAGTGAGACGGCGGTGGCAACTCTAGGGTACTAAGTAGAGAAAGCGCCATGCACACTGCAATAACAAGACGCCTCACTTCCATAACGTACTTTTAAATATATATGTTTGCTGCCTTCACACCGTATTATTCAGGTTAAGGGAAAATACTCGAACCAGTGGGTTAGATATAGTCTTAATTAACCCTTTCACTACTACAGAGGAATAAAATCGTCAGCTCAATAATAATAACAAAAACAATGATAATAATAATAATAATAATAATAATAATAGTTATAGTAGTAGTAGTAGTAATAATAATAATAATAATAATAATAATAATAATAATAATAATAATAATAATAATAATAATAATAATAGTAGTGGCAGCAGTAATAGTAGTAGTACTAGTAGTAATAGTCGCAGTAGTAGTAGTAATAGTAGTAGTAGTAGTAGTAGTAGTAGTAGTACTAGTAGTAGTAGTAGTATCAGTAGCAGCAAGAGCAGCAGCAGCAGGAATGGCAGTAAAAATAATAATAATAATAATAATAAATGTAATAATAATGAAAATAATAATAATAATAACTAGAATGGCAGTCAGTAGAGCGCATACCTCCGCCAAGGCCCAACATGCAGCTGGAAAAAGACTACCCCCCTATAAGAGCATATTTAAATCCGCTAGATCCGGAATTGCGCTAAACTGTACACATTCGTAGATACCAACATCCTAAATATGCCTGACTTTTTTTTCCATCAAGGTACATGCAATATTCACTGAAAAAATTACGAAAATGTCGAAAGACGCCCTGTCTCGAAATGTTAAAGGAAGTGAAAAAAAAAAAAAAAAATCCTGGATCCGCACCTTTATCCGGATCCGCACCAAAATTTAGTTGAGTCTATTCTGGGCCAAAGGCCATTCTTCTACCAAGTTTCGTGGAAATCTTTCCGGTAGTCTTTGTGTAATCTCGCTCACAAACCAACCAACCAACAAACAAACGGACAGAGGTGAAAATATAACCTTGGCGGGGGTAATAATAATAATAATAATAATAATAATAATAATAATAATAATAATAAGCTAAATATTACCTCACTGTACTGTAGTGAAGGAGTCAAGCATAAGACTTTTAATATCAGTCACAGCGGCAACACCGGAATACAACCAGAGGAGGAGGCAGCTTGGCCACCTCTTACACGATGCAGCTCCTACCCCGCCTTCCTGCCTTCTTCCTGTTCTTCCTACCCAGGCACTGTGGAACTTGACGGCCCTGTTATTAACCCCTTGAGTCTGGTGCTTTGTAGTATATATTTTCCCTTCTATTAACGTATAATATAGAGGTTGGGAAAGAACTAGAGCTGTGAAGGGTTTGTAAAGATTATTATATGGCCCATCCTGTTTTAATGGTTTATCGAAAGCTGGGTAAAATTGTCAGGATATGAGAAATAACACTAGAATATAATCCCCAGGCTCAACGGGTTAGATAGGAAGCCCGAGGGGGGTAGACAAGCACTCATTTTTCTGCGATAATTTCTGGTGTATGTTGTGAAGGCAGAACAAGTCAAGTCTATGTATCAACGACGACAAGCATTGCAAATTGTGAGAGACAGGCTGATCACATCTCACAATTACCGGTGACCCATAAAAGGACTCTCAGAATCTACATCCTTGCCTTCACCTTTAAGCAATCAGTTTTAATATGGCCGTGAGTCTTTAAGGTTCAAACAGTTCCTTAATATCGTTACTCACAATTCTCACAAGTAGACAATTTTTTTTTTTCAACAGGAAGACATCAAGTTACCTCAAAGGATAAAGAACTGTCAACATCCTCCTTTCATTCATTCAGCTTTGGTAATCATCTTCAATTCGGTGACGTATTTATTACTAGACATGTTATTAGGCTTTCGAAGTGTGTCTAAGTACTCCAAGAAGAGTTATGTAAGGCTAATATAACACCTCTACTTCGAAAAGTCTCTCTAAAAGGAATCAAATCGACTGGTAACAGACATTAAAAAAAAAAATCGTTGCTCAAGTGATGGAATGTCCACGAACGTCTGCCACAGAAAAGTAAAATTCGAGTCATGGAAAACGCCTCATATAAACGTTTCTCGTCACTGCTGGCTTCTTCAGTTCCCCAAAACGTCGCCAAAAGCAGCCGTAAGAACAGGAGGTGTAATGAGCAGCACATCCACTCGTACCTGGATAAAATGAAAGCTTGATTCGAGAGCCTAGACTGTTGGACGCGGCTGTAGTCAGTTAGTTTGTTGTCATCTGATGGAACTCAACCGCTCCCTCAACTTTACTGAATTGTGGTTACGTATAATTCGATGGGCCTTATTTCTGAGAGTGAAATATCTCCTTGGTTACTATAGTTCTTTTACCTTAACTTGGCCCAGATTTGTCTCCATTTGCTGCCTGCTTCATGTGGTTCGATGGCAGAATAAGTGGACACTACGGCTGTACATCCTTTCCACAGCGCTTCTCCGTAATATTACATTCTGGTGCTAATCCATTGCTTCGACCCGGTATTCAAGAGTAAATAGGTGTAATAGACGATTTTCCCCCCCAAACTAACTACACTTGACCATCATCTGAACAGACAGGGGTTTGGATCACTCAAAAACAAAGAGACGGCATCCACTGTGCAGGAAAGTTTGGTAGGTTGGCGTAACGGCGACTTTTGCGCATAAATTCTAACTCAAGACTGGGGCCTGGTTTCTCGTCGCGTGCTGTGACTCCCTAGCACCTCTTCCTTAGCGATTTATTTTTGGATGTGGCTGGTAAATATCCCCTCCGTGCGTTATTGACCCAGAGTATGGCGATATTGGAAGGTTTATGTAACACAGAATAGGAGAGGAAGGTGTAATAGGCAAACAAAATCGCAAATGGTAAGGTGTTAGGGAGCTTTCTTAACTGACGAGAATACGGGCCTGGGAAAGGTGGTGAGCAAGTGGTGAGAGGAAGCAAACTCGATCCAGGCTGGGACAGGAAATACCATGATGATTTTTCTGATACATTCATAACAACACCCACGCCCATACCATCACGCCAGCCCTTGAAGAGACAAGCCTAGGATGTATTCAGTATGGACGGTGGATGTTAGTGCCGAAATTGTGACGTCTGAAGGTATGTGGGGAGAAAGAGGGGGAATGGTGGGACTCAGGGAAATGGTCATCAACTTTATGAGCCTAATCGGACACATATCATAATAATAATAATAAGAATAACAAAAATAAGCTGATGAAGAAAAAGAAGATGAAGAAAAGAAGAAGAAGACGAAGACGAAGGAGGAGGAGGAGGAAGAGGAGGAGGAGGAGGAAGAGGATAAGGAGAAGGAGAAGAAGAAGAAGAAGAAGATGGATTCAGAGAGCGTAATACCCGCACCCTCTTTAACTGACCTTTGCCTGTGACCTTAATCTTTGGTAGATGTTCTCGAAATTGAATCACTTCATCCTTTCTTCACCGTCAACCCTTCCACACTCTTTCATCAAGCTAAATTCACAGGTAGATAAAAAAAATATTAGAGCTGACTTTTCCCTATCAATTGGCCTTAGACTTACTGTATTGTTCTCGGAATCAAAGCACTCCATCCTTGGCTGGCTCTTACCCTTTCCACCAACTTTGGCTCAGGTCAGATCAAAACGCTCTGAGTTACAAACACACCCAAACCCCCCACTGCACACGCACATCAAAGCAATACACCTCCGAGCTCCCGCGTGCGTGTGTATATACAAAATACTGTAACAGGCGCTCTGTACAACCGTTTTCAAACCGAGGAGAGCCAGGCATCATTTCCCTATTACCTCTGTCCTTCCTAATAAAAATAAGCTTAGATCCGCCGAGATTCGTTCAGAATATGAAATGAATGATGCTGAACATATCACCCTACCAGTACTGACACTACTGGAGTAGATTTGCATATTTGTGAGCTTTGAAGTTACATCAGAGAGAGAGAGAGAGAGAGAGAGAGAGAGAGAGAGAGAGAGAGAGAATGATAGATAGATATATAGACTGATAGACAGATACACACACACACACACACACACACACAGATGGATGCCGAGGAGATGGGTAAGCTTATAATAATCTGGGATGAGGGATTGTAAGAAGTGAATCAGTGACTCTTTCGATAACACACACAGGCAGTGGTAGAGTCGAAGGAGGGGAACTGGGGTTGGCGTCTGACTCTGGGACAATATGTGAGATGAAGAAATTGAAAGTGACTGTGAAGAATAGTAAGGCATGTAATGGCTTCGGTAACTATCTGACAGAAGGAAAATTACTGTGTGTGATTAGGAGGGCGGTGAGAGGAAGGGGTACAAGGAAGGTGGAGGAAGGGAACGTACGTGGAAGGAGGGATAGAAATTGGTAGGGAAGATTTACATACTGTTAAGATAAAAAAGGAAACATACCACCATCAGCCTTTAACCCTTTGACTATGGTTGGATAAAGGGGTACTGAAAAAAACATATAATTTTTTGTCTAAGATGTTGGTGTCGTGTACTCATGTAGTTGAGGTGGTTGTCGTGTTAGCAGAAGTAGTAGTAGTAGTAGTAGCAGCTTCACTAAATTTAAAAAAAAAAAAAAAGCACAACCAGCACCCAACACATCCCGTCTTGCAGAGAACAAGCAGACGTACTAGTGAAACACTGCACAAACATAAGTCTCCTTACTCCAACAAGCACTGAGTCTGAAGAACATTGTACTCAGCACAGACAGCCCTTTCCTCTTGACCGCAGTGTGGACGATTTTATGCCCATTTGCAATTTTAGGCCCGACCCACCTGACATTGACCCCCCTACCGCTATCTGAGGGGTGACCCCCCTGATGTATTGAGGCGTGTTATAGGATGCAGATTTGAAAGATGCACAGTTAGGTTTTGGTTTCATGTCGGTATGACGAATTTGAGAGAAGTTATGGCGGAAAAACTATTTTTTACCCGTATTCAATTTTTTTTTAATACATTTTTTGGGCCTATAGGCTGGGCCTTGCCCCAGTTTGGCCCAAAATTTAATCAGATGATCAAAAGGTTATAGCCCATCATCCCTGTTATTTTAGTCAAAATTGCACCAGCAGTTTTTGCGTAAAGTTGTCAACAGAGAGACAGACAGACAGACAGGCAGGGAGACAGGCAGACAAGCAAACAAACAGACAAACCGAATGAAAACAAATGGGTGCTCCTTTAAGTTAATTTTTAGAGAGTAGCTGTGTGGTCGTCGTCCTGTACGATATGTGGCTGGTGATGTGGGGTGAGGAAGGCTGCGGCAAACTCTTTCGCATCCACCACACACACACACACCAACACCCTCGCTCCACCTCCGCAACCTCCACCACCTTAACCTCCAGTCAGTCTCACCTCCACCACCAACTCGCACAGTACAGAAAAAGGGAGGAAAATAATTATAACACAGACTACACTGGCTTTAAGTTTCACCATCACCACCTCCTAAATCAACATTTCCAGCCACTATTCCAAGTACAACTAAGCCGTTCTTCAGAGAGAGAGAGAGAGAGAGAGAGAGAGAGAGAGAGAGAGAGAGAGAGAGAGAGAGAGAGAGAGAGAGAGAGAGAGAGAGAGAGAGAGAGAGAGAGAGAGAGAGCACTTTGTAACCCGCATAACAAAGAGACAGGATCTCTAGCCCATTTCACCTTTGCACACCTCAGAGTGTATAGACAGTAGGCGGGCGCAGGAGAGGGATCGGAGTCAGCAGCCTAGACAGGTGACTCTCAGTGAGGATAAGAAGGTGCGGGTGGAAAGAGGAGAGGTGGTATTGAATGGAGAGAATGTTTTACGAATATGTAGGTAAACTCTTATATCAGAAGGGTCTCTATCTATCTATCTATATTAATCAACTAATGAGTTAATATTATAAGCTTTGGGTGCAGAACAATATCCCTCGCTTCACCCCAATACTCCCCAAGTGTAATAAACTGTGTCTCAACGCTTTCAGTACGATAAAGTTTATTTTTGAGCGGTAGTTGCTAACTCCAAGTGACTGTAATCATTCTAGGAGATTTGTCTTGTTACGAGAGAGAGCGAGCGATGTTTACTCTTAGTTAAGTTTGGAAATGAGGGGCCCGATCCGACTCGGCCCGACCAGGCCTGGCCCGACCCGACCGTCACTCTAAGCAGAAGCTGATAACTTTACTCCTATATGAAGTAGAGTTAAAAATCTTTTTGCATGTGATACAGTGATTTAAAGAATTTTGTTATCAACTAAAAACTCACCCATAAAGGCGTAGGAACCCCTTGGAATGTCGAGTTTTTAAAGGGAGTGTTCGGCTCTAATCGGTGAACGCCTCAAGTACAAAATCAAATTAAATAAGATTTTCCGTCGTCACACTGTGTTCTAGCAATGAAATATCGGGGATTCCACCTATAATTATACATTAACGTTTTTGGTATGCTTTGATGATGAAATCGCCAAAGGATAACACTCCATTTCTGGTGTGTAGAATGCCGCTTATACCGCAACAATATACACGGAGAGAGGCCAAATGGAGAGTACAGGATCTAATTTGTGTAAATAAAGTGGATCCTGTACTCTGCATTTGGCCTTACCCCATTTCTGGCATTAATCATCACATCAAAAACCAAGTCTTTAGTGTTTCGGTTTCTGAGACACAGTAGGCTGGCAGCGGAGATTGTAGAATTTAGCATGCCATGTGTGATGAATGCTACGGCTCCTCGCTTTACACAAACACTCGCACACCACTGGAACCTATATTGCTCAAACCAACCCTGAGCTATATTAAGAACTTCAGTTTCCTTCGCTTCATAACGTGTGCTCCACAATACTCAATGAGCGAATCTAAGTTTAAGCAATAGCCGGAAATCATCCAGGGAGAAATCATCCAGGGGAAACGCTGTATTTCTTACTTTCATCCTGTGATTGATAGCCGACAATTTGCCGCAGTTTGTTGAACTACTTGGCTATTGTGAATATTCCGCGTGGTTAGTACAATACAATGCTTCTGTTATGGGAGAGCAAAGCTGAAAAGAACACGTGTGAGTTTCTTTCGTAGTAAGTCAATGCGCCGTTGCATATTCAACCTAATCGATGTCACTATGGAATCGACAAAACCAAGGTTCTTGACTAGAATTCGAAAAATAACAAACTTGACAATCGTGTCTCCGTATATCAGAGGGAAATCGTGATAACACGCCTCTCGCTCCCTCGTCACGCACTCACAGACCACACTTTACTGGTACTGAAGAAGGTAATATCAACCTCCTTTAACACCTCTGTCCGCGGTTCTCTTCATTTTCCTTTCACTCTTAAGTAATTTTTTGAGCGATAAAAAGTACTGTAGAAGTAAGTGATGTCTACATTCATCCCCTGTAACTTAAAGTCTCTCCTTTCCTGAATAAAATCGTTTGGAAACTGGGGCAATGAAACACAGAGGACGTCAACGTAATGATTAATCTCCTTTAACTTAAATGAAATTCCTTGGCTGGTACAAGAATTTAATAAGTAATCTTAGATCATCTCGTATTAACTCCACATAGCCACACGCTGAGCCATGGAAGCACCGAGAAGTAACTGAATTAGTTTGTTGTTAAGTTTGCCGAGGGGAACGAGCCTGCCTACATGTTTTCCCGTCCTGTAAACATCACACACTAATTAAATCCAGCTTTGACTCTGAGACTGTTTAGTTTCCAGACAGATGTGGTGGTGTGTAATGAAGAGTTTGTAAGTGCTGCAAGGTGGGTAGCTTTTGTTTTGTAATGTTGTGCTCAAGTTACTTTTAGATGTTCATTCTGACTGTTATCTGACTTTCACCCCCGCCCCCCCACCCCCCACCTCTCTCTGTCTGTTGTTCATATAAATAAATAAATAAGTACATACATACTTACATACATATATATATAATCGCCAGACGCTTTAATCATGTAAGAGGTGGCCACAAATGAATCGCCTCCCTGTCGCCCTGTCCCCTGCCATTTCACTGTGCTCCCAAATCCCCCCCCCCCCCCCCTCTCTCTTATGCCTCTCCACTCCATCCCTCCATCTCACCCTCGGCCTCCTCCTCCCTCTCCCCCTCTACACTTAGTCACATAAACTCTCCTTGTTAGTCTATCGCTCTGCATCCTCCCTACATGGCCATACCACCTCAATGTATTTTTCCTAATACTTTCTATCACGTCCACATCCACACCACAACGTTCCTTCACTTCCTCATTTGTCAGTCTGTCTCTCCATGTAACTCCACATGCTCCTCTTATATAACTCATTTCCACTGCTCTCATTATTGATTGTGTCCTTCCAACAAGGTCCAAGCTTCACTTCCATACGTTAGAGATGGTATCACAATACTGTCATGCAGTAACTTTTTTACTTTCATGCTCACTTCCCTCCTTTTTATCACTGCTTTCAAAGAACCAGCGACTTTTCTCCCTTGTTGTACCCTTTCAAGCACTTCATCCTCCAAACTTCCAACCTTACTCATCACAAAACCGAAGTATTTAAATGCGCTCACATGTTCCAGTTCCTTATCCTCCAGCCTCACTGTACACACGATCAAAAAAGTATCGGTGCACATATGGCCTGAAACAGTTTGACGCCACGGACGATGGACTCTAGAAATGTTTGGTGATTTTTCTCCCATGATGTTAAACATGCTTCCATAAGTCTGTCATAGAGAGGTTTCTTGTGGCAATTTATGGTTGATATTGATACTGGATGCATATTCAGATGATATTCAATTAATTTTCCAAGGACTACACAAGCTCTATTGATCATTTCAGATATCATCGTACCCCCTCCTGCGCGATACTTTTGTGACCGTGCGTACATTCAGTGACTTCATTTCTCTCGAAGACTTACTCTTCTCTACATTCACCTTTAGATTCCGTTTCTTACACATTCTTCCACCAAGCATTGCAGTTCCCCTTCGTCTTCATTTAACAATACAGTATTATCTGCAAACAACAGTACAGAAAGTTTCCAAACGCTACCTTCTCTCATTAGGACCACTCCAACATCCACTGCCTTACCTTGCATCTCTTATATAAACCCATCCATATACATATTGAATAACCATGGAGACATGACACATCCTTGTTTCAGTCCAACATTCAGAGAGAAAAATTCACTAAGTTTACTATCCACACGCACTGCAGCCTTTGCACCCTCATACATACTCTTCATGGCATTCAACAACTTCCCATTTACTGAATATATTCTTAATATTTTCCACATTTCTTCTCTGTCCATTCTGTCATTTGCTGTCTTTAAATCCATGAAGGCCGCATACAACTTCTTTTCCTTCTCTAGAATCTTTTCCGCTAAAGGCTTAAGGATAAATATCTGATCTGCACAACCCCTTCCCTTCCTAGAGCCTCCCTGTTCTTCACTAGTTAGTTCCTCTGTTATCTTCCTGTCTCTATCAATAGTATCCTACTATATACTTTTCCTATTTCACTAAGAAGACAAATGCCCCTATGATTACAACACCCCCCCTTTTTCCCCTTTCCCTTTGTACAGCGGAATACTTATATCTGATTTCCAATCCAGGCCAATCTGCACATCTTCCACATCCATTCTACTACTACCTCTCCCCCATGCTTCAGCAATTAACCACACACTTCATCAGTTTTTGGAGCTTTCCCCATTTTGACTTTCTTTATTGCTTCCACTACTTCCATCCTACTGATCTCTTCCTCCCTTCTCACCTCCCTCATTCTCCCAGCCATTCCCCAGCCACTTATACTTGCATTACTTTCATTCTCTATGTTTAACAGTTCCTTAAAGTGTTCTCTCCATCCGCTCACTTTTCCTCCATTCTCCACTGTCAATCTACCATTCTTATCTTTCACTCCCCGACTAGCTTCTTTAACACCCTAACTCCCTTTACCTCTTTCCAGAACATTTTCTTACATTCCCTCTTCTTTACACTAAAATTCCTTCTAAATTTCTCATCCACTCTCTTCTTACTCTCTCTTACTTATCTTTTCACCTCTGTCTTCCTCTCTACATACAACTCCCTCTTCCGTCTCTCCACTTTCTCCACACCCCTGTTTCTCATCCACTCACTATATGCTTTCTTCTTTTGTGCCACAGCCTCTATCACCTCTTCATTCCACCATGCTGTTCCCTGAACCCCCTTTCGTCATCTCTTCACCCCACACACCACCTCACATGCTGCACAGATTTCTTCTGTGAATATCTTACACACACCTCCACGTCCCCCATCTGCTCCACATCATATTTACCCAATCACTCCTCCACCTCTCTCATACACTCTGCCTGTTTTTCATCCTCTTGCAGAGTTCCTCTTCTCCTTATGGACTGTATCCTCCTGTCCTTCCCTCTTTCTATTCCTCCACTTCATCTGAACCTTGACTTTCACCATCACCAAGTGGTGGTCAGAGAGCCCACTCCCCCAACCTCTATGCTCGTGCATGTGTATTGATAATAATAATAATAATAATAATAATAATAATAATAATAATAATAATTAGTATTATTATTATTATGCCTCTGCCCACCTATGATGGAGGAGGAATTATGTGACTGGTCTTTTCGTCCATGGGTGCGTGGGGTCGAACGTGCATCTCATCCGTAACATTATTCTGCGCTTGATATCTGCACAACCCACCGAAGGATTTGTATCAAACTGTTATTGGTGATGCATTATGAGGAGATGGTGAACTGATTAGGTCAGCTAGGTCAAGGAGTCAAAGGTCAAGGTCATACGGGGTCAACTTAGTTTATCATTGTGGGCACTATATCTCCTGAACCCTTCAACGGATTTCGACCAAACTTGTCAGTGATACAGTATGGAGGGACTATAAACTGGCAAGGTCAGCAAGGTCAAGGGATAAGAGGTTAAAGTCATGTGAGGTCGACTTAGTTTGTGGGTGCGATAGCTCCTGAAACCCTTGCCAGATTTCGAACAAACTTTTGTAAATGATACGGTATGAATGGATGCTGAAAGATTAGGTCAGCGAAGTCTGTGGGTAAAGGTTCAAGGTCATATGAGGGCGACTTAGTGTATCTTTAGTCTCATTTCAACCCACAAACAACTCTGTCATGGATGGTGTACGGTGAGTCTGTGTACAAGGCTTGGTGGAGGCAAACCAGCGACGCTTTGTGTGGATAGCTCAGAGCCTAAGTTATCGGTGTTTTCTTCTTCTTCATCTTCTTCTGCTTATTGTTATTATCATTATTATTATTGTTGTTGTTGTTATTATTATTATTCATTATTATTATTATTTTTAATATTATCATTATTAATGTTAGACACAAACAGTTATTTCTACTGAAGAGACTATAAGCAAAGTATATAGCCCAAAGGGTCTCAATGGGGAAAAAAATAGCCCAGAGGTAATTACTGACCGAACTAAAACGAATTAACCCCAGTTTTAAACGCATGAACACTCTCCGTATTAATGAAGTGAATTCCACTGTTTACTGACTAATAGAAAAAAATACCTAGAATACTGTGAAGTATTATATATAACATGCTAAGATGACTGACGTTTTTTCTGTTTAACGATTATCTGGTCACGAGAAGTTGCTGACAAGATGGTGGAAGTTTAGTATGTAAATGATGGAAAGCATTAGAAAATATCTTACGAAATAGCCTCAGAGACCAAAGAAGACAACGATGTTTAAGATGTAAATTGAGCTCAAGCAACAGAAACCTAATCTTCTTTGACAGATGGTCCAAAAGCTACCTCGTACATGTCAGACTCAGCAGCAGGAAACAAGACATGAGTAGTGGTCTCCTCTTTCTTCCTTGTTTCCCCCCACAATTTCTCACTGAGCTGTAGGTAGGCTTTGCATGCTCATTTCCAGAGAAGGACGAGGAGAAGGAGGAAAAGGAGGACAGTAAAAAAAAAAAAAAAAATCACCCACAGGGATAGTCCGAAAGCCTTCCATTAAATGGTTGTAAACACTATTTACTATTGTCAGTGAAATATTTAGGCCTAATTATGGTACTGTTTGCATTTATTTTGAACCTGCAGTGTTTGTAGAGTGCCGTGCTAAGAGCTTCGCAGTTTTTTTTTTTTTTTTTTTTTTAATGTGTCCGACTTTGGGCATAAGCTTCACAGTCTCCTATCAAGGCCAAGCAGTCCTCCTACATACCATACACCTTGCTAGCTTTACTTTTTTTTTTTTTTTATGATCTTTACTCTCAAAATTTTCCTTTCTTTCATCTGAACCTTTTTCCTGGAGGAGATTGTAGCACCAGTCAAACAGGCGGTATCCCCAGGGTAGATGGAAAGCTGACGAAAGGGAGCGCTGGAGTTCCCGTTTCATCAGCCCTCGAGACTAGTTGCTGACAATTCCTCTTTGCTAAATTTGTTCAGTGTTTCAGTAGCACAAAGAGTAAACCAGAATACTCTCCTATACAGTTTCCTCAAACTGTCAGTACCGAAGTACCGGTACATGCACAATTCACACCACACTTCCTATTCCAAAATCAGCAAATATGGCATCTCAAGGCCCAGCTTCGAAGTCCCCAGGGAGGGGAGCTCCATGTTAATGTATTTATCATTTGCTTTTCATTGGCAGCTAACAAAAGCAAGTGTAAACATGACCAAGATATCTTTTGTTACATTTGCGGATGCTTTGCTGCATCAAAATAGCGGACCCAAAATATCTGTCTTTGTAAGAAAAATATATCACGCATATTTGTTTTTAGTGAAACTGGGTGACCAAGATAAACCTTGGACCTCTCATTCAGTCTGCCTATCTTGTGCTGAAAACCCGAGGCGATGGACCAAAAGAAAAAGAGAGATTCCTCTGGTCTGGAGGGAACTGCAAAATCATCTCGATGATTGCTATTTCTGCCTTGTCAATACTTCGGGATTCAGCACCCAGAAGAAGTCCTCCATAAAACATCCTGATTTCCAGTCAGCTAGAAGACCTGTCCCTCACTCCGAAGAAGTACCTTTTCCAGTCTTTATTACATTATGTTTTCCTGAAGATGAGGTGGATTTGTGTCTGTCTGAAGAAAATGGGGATGAGGACAGTGCTTTCAGTGATCACGCCTTGATCTTATGACATCACAATTTTTTGCTTAGTGAGGCTGAATTGAATCATTTAGTGTGAGATCTTGATTTGCCTGAGGAGTCTGCTGAAATGTTTGTATCAGGACTGAATGAAAAAAAAAAAATGCTAGCTCCAAGAACATTTTCTCGCAGGTCTTCAAAATGGAGGATGATTTTGTATTTTGTTACGACAAAAATGTCTTCTGGAAGCACTGGGTTGAGTAAGTGTCAGCCAGATGAATGGAAATTCTTTACTGATGGCTCAGAGATAAGTGTCAAGTGTGTTTTACCACGTAATGGAAATAAATTTGCATTAGTTCCAACTGGGTATTCAGTTCAGCTCAGAGAATGTTGTAGTGCCGTAATAAAATGCATAGAAAATAACCGGATTATTTGCATGAATGTGCCACTGGGACAGCAAGGTGGTTACAACAAACTTCCTTTTATTTTTGTATTTGTATTTATTTTTTTAATTTATGCGACAGTAAAGCATGGAGTCAACATTGGGTAGAACTGTGGCCGGTAAACAGAAATTCGCAGTTGGAGAGAAAAAAATTGGTGAATGAACCTTTAACTGATGCGGAGAAAATCCTGCTTCCAACACTGCACAATAAACTTGGTCTGATGAAACAATTTGTGACAGCTTTGGATAAAGAAGGAAACTGTTTTAATATCTGTGTTCAAAATTCCCTGTTAGATGAAAAACTGAAGGCTTTGTATGGAATGTATTTCCAGCAGTTAGATCAGATTTTCTTGGGTATACTAAGCATGGAAACTATCACCACCTTGTTTCAACTATACTCAGGAACGTTCAGTAACTAGGGTGCAATATGAGTGTCAAAATTTAGTTCCTACATAGTCATGTAGACTTTTTCCCTGAGAACCTTGGATCAGCAAATGAAAAACAGGGAGAGACTCCATCAGGTTAGAAAGACAATGAAAAAAAAATAAAAGGTATGAAGGGAGGTGGGACATAAACATGATGGCCAACAACTACTGGTGATTGCAAGGAAACTGTCATCATTACTTACTTCCATGATTAAAAAAAAAAAAAAAAAAAATTCACTTCGTAGCAGTACTGCACTTTTAAAAATTACATTACTTTATTTATTTGAGTTTTGTGATATAAAGTATTGTTCTACGCCAATTCTGAATTTATTTATGAAATCAGCACCTTCAAAAAATAAAAGATCAATACTCTTTATCAAAGCAGCATTTTTTTCTCTCTCTTTTTTCCAGAATGCAGTGTTATCTTACTGCTTCCATGGCCGAGAGCAATCTGAGTATGCCTTTGACATTACGGAGGTTATTGGGCATGAAAACGTATTCCTTTCTCTTATCCTTTACTAATGCAAAAATCCTTAGTTTCATCACGCTTGTTCTAATGTTGTCCACAACAAGAAGGCCTACAAAAGGTACAGGAACCCAACCACCCGTGAATCACATCTCTTTTATGCCTCTTCCCAGAGCTGTGCTAAATCTGTTCTTTGTCAAAAATAATTTCATTCGTGCTAAACGTTATGAGCTCTCTGACTCAGATTCTTCCCGCTCCTTCTGGCATCTTACCAAAAAAACTTTTCAATGACGTTACTTCATAAATCTTCCCTCTTTTCTACTCTGATGGCATTGTAGCTGTTTCTTCTACCGATAAAGCAGAACTCTTTACTAAGACTTTCTCCTCCAGTTCCAACTTAAACGAGTCCGGTGCTGTTTCTCCATCATATCTCCCCTCTGACCTACTCATGGTTGACACTAAAAGTCTTAGCAAAAATTATCTGGTATCTGCATCCCAAAATTTAACACTGATACGGGTTGGACTTTTTACCATCTCTCATACAAGCTGGCTAATCTTACTCTTGGCTTCTTTACCTTTTTTTCCTCTTGCTCATTCACTCCCACACACTCCTTCCTTTTTTTCCCCCTTCTCCTCGCCCTCTTCCTCCCACGCCCTCCAAACCTCTTTAGTTTATCGTTGTACCCTCTCCCCCCTCGTCTGTCAATTTTTCAGCTTCATTATCCTCACTAAATCCTACGTCTCTTGTTTCTTTTGTTTTCTTGATTCCATTTCCAGCAATATTTTGAGAAAAAATTTATCAATAGTACTTCCTCACCACCCCTGTAAAGGAAGCTGCCAACTTGCGTTTTTTTTTATTACAAATGGAAAGGTTTGGATAACTAAATAAACTTCAGAACACTGTTAATGTCCTTTACCTTCTTCAGTAGGATGACTTCTTTGATCTGCATAAATGTGTTGGTAGCAAGCACACACAGACACACACACACACACACACACACACGTCAATGAAAAGACTGGCTAATGCATACCTATGTAAGTATTTAACTAATTCAATCCACAAAAAATCATCAAAAGTTTATCAGTGCATTGTCACTCCGTCTCATTGACATTTATCACAGTTTGTTGCTGGTACTTCATCCGAGCCTCCTTACTGATGCTTTCATAGGCTCTCCTCTCACTGTGAACTGTGTGTGTGTGTGTATGTGTGTGTG
>JAGKTI010008380.1:0-33779 GCA_018397915.1 Birgus latro | reverse complement strand
ATGACAGTCCTGTGTGTTGGTTTGTAGATCCATTCAGTCAGATGACATACCAGTAAGTTATATATATTACTTTTGCTACTTTCAGACAGTTTATTTTCTTAAAGATTCCACATATTTCGCTTGCTTGACATTTCCTGATCAGCTCTCTTAACTTATACACATTTAAGTGATAACAAACCAGTCACCTTAGAACATCATAAGCTCTGTCAGTTATTTAGAATATTATTGTACCCCTCCTGTGATACTTTTTATTTATTTATTTATTTGTTTTTATAATGTCATCTGATTGTAGGTGTTATGAGCTGTCTGTCGTATTTGTGGGTACCCATAAGTGATAACCATTGAACAGTTTAAATATACAAATCAGATATAGATGGTTATATTAAAGATGTGTTTATAATAATGATAAAAACACTGTATATCTAGGTGCTGATGCTCATTCTTTATCACATATAAGGTGTAATGTGATATGGTTACTGTATAATGCATTTGAAAGTTATTGTTTATTCTGTACCACATAAAGAAGTTACACTGTATAGTGAAATCTGCAATACTGGTATACAGTATATGGAAGTTATTTTTCACTGTGTAAGCTCAACATGAAACTTTTATTCACTATTTTTCACATTTGGAAACTGTATTCAAAGTGGACATAGAGATTTCCAAGCATCTCATCTTTAGCAATTTATTCTGGACATCACACCTCACTGCTGTATCTTGTATGTTAATGATGCAAACTTTATTGATAGTACAAGGAAGTAGATGAGATACAAGTTGAGGAGTAGGTGTAGTGTTTAAAATATATTGTTAAGTTAGAGGAGCAAGGGACCATCTCCGTGCCACCTGGAATACCGTATAGCCCTAAGTGTTAATGAAAAGAATCTTGGAATATGGTAAATCAGAATGCAGTCTTGAGAATTTTGTTATTGCTTAATTTTTGTTGCCTCTGCATTGACAGTTGGTATGATGTCATGTTTGGTGATATTGTTTGAGTACAGTGACCTCATGAAGTTTGGTTTGACATTGAACACGAGGGAAACACGATTTCTGTCCCCCATCTCTTCCTACCCCTGACTGGAGGTTAGTCATCAATTGCTAGGAGATAGGAGTTAAGATCTGGGTCTGTATTCTCATCGATTAAGGAAGCTCCCTAACACCTTTTTGTGAATGGTTTATCTTGCTTTTTACTCCTTGCCATCCTCTTCTGTGTCACTTAATTCATTCTGTCACCATACTCTGCAGAAATAATGTACTAAACTATACTAGCTAGCTGTCCCCAAAAATAAATCAGTAAGGAAGAGGTGTTAGGGAGCTTCCTTACCTGATGAGAAGACATACCCTGGTCTTGCAAGGTTTGAATTACTTGAAGTTGGAGAGAATGTGGGTCTTTAAACCTGTGTTAGATGTCACAGTTAGCAGTTTGTGGTAATGCTGCTACTCTCCTGCCTAGCATGGGTTTGTAACTATCAGCCCAGTATTGGTAGTAGTTTGAGGTTTTGCAAGACAGCTCAGGTAACAGTTGATGATGGCATTGTTACTCGGGATACTTAATGAGGCTTCAAACTGCCATCCAAGTATTTGATAACGAGTATAATGGTAGTTTAAGGCATTGACCTACAGCATAAGGAACAGTGTATGATGACTGCTGCTTGTGTTGTTTAGTAAGGCTTTGAACTACCACCTTAACATTGATTAATAGGCTTTTGTTCAGTGCAGTATCTCAGCTTTGACTTCCCTCTGGCCAGTGGTGGATGTAGAGGGTGGGTGGAAACTGTCTTCCTCTGCAATGATGACTAACATGGATAATGCGATCTTCTGCCGTTATGTTTGTGTAATAATCAACATTTTGCTAACCCATTGCACAGCCTCTCCCCCAGCGCACATCCCAGTAGCCCAGTTGACCTCCAGTGATTGCCTGCCCAGTTTTGTTCCTTCCTTTGCCCCCTCTGTGCCTCTCACCAGCCTCTCTTCGCCAGCCAGCGCCAGACCAGCTCAGAGCAGGACTTGCAGCATTCAGCACTCTAACCTCCAACATTCCTCTGTGGCAGGCTGGAAGGACGTGTTAGAAGATAATAATTATAAAAAATAATAATAATGGTAATAATAAAAATGTTTCATAATAATAATAATAATATTTATAATCTGGTCATATGTTTAGCAGTGTCATTTGATTCAGTTGTATTATACTTACATTTGATCTGAGTTGGAGATTATGTGGTTGAAGTTTGCGATAAAACATCCAGTTATCTTTTATGTACAATATATGTATTATAATATCATTTTTAGTGTGATTTTACTTTTTTACCTCATCTTTTTTATCCTCCAGTTCTAAGGAATTTTGAAGATAATGTAGTGACACATAATACTTGAGTTATAAATAGGTTTGGTTTTAATTTCAATAATCAGACTTAAAGCATTTGGTTTTCTCTTATGATAGTTCTCAGTACGTGATATATACTGTATATGTTAGTACATAGTAAAAAGAATGTTCTCTTTATGGTGATATATTCTGTCAAAGTTTGTTTGATTTATAAGATATTTGTTAAGTTGTAAGTAGATTTTTCTTCTTAGTTTGGTTATTTTGTTTGATGTGTCTAAGTTGTATTGTATTGTATATAGATTTGGTTTGATGATACTGCTTGAGTTGTGAACATATTTGGTTTTGTTTTCTGGTAACTAAATATTCATGTAAAAAAAAGGAATGAGATACAGTAGGTAACTTCTTGAAACTGATTCATTTTGTTAAAGCATCCAGCACAGACTTGTTGCCGACCATGTTCCTTCCAGCCAAGCATGCACCAGCAGAGATCTGGAGTGTAGTGTGCATGAAGCTGTTGATATGTCCTGTGTGTGGTGGGGAGCTGCTCAGTGTTAGCTGTGGATTAGCCTCACAGTACATTCACTGCGGCCTCAAAACACTGTAAGCAAATGTTCCAGAATGAGAAATATTGCAGATTCAAAACACTTTAAGCAAATTCTCAGGAATGAGAAGGATTCATCACAGCATCAAAACACTTTAAGTAGGAGTGAAAATATTAAGCTGGTATTTCAGAGCAAAAAAACATTAATTATACTCATTGTGTTTCAAGACAGTGAACCATGAGAGGATTAAATATAGACGATATGCTGCCAAATCCACCAGCAAGCACGCAAGCACCCCCGGCCACACGACCTTAAGCTAATCCATCAGAAGGCACAAATAAAACCCCGTGGTGTGTAAATGTAAGCCAGAACTGACTAATGGTAGCGCTTGGCTCTTCTCTCTCTCCGACCCTTTCTGTAGGCGGTTCTCACGTCACAGATGAAGAGATCAAGATGGCCGAGGATAAGTTCGCCGAGTCCCTTCACCTGGCGCAGATGGGGATGCATAACCTCCTCGAGAATGATGTGAGTACCAGGTTTTATACAACATTTTATTCCCTCAGTTCTGGGTTTATCTAATGCTTTATTCCATCATTTCTTACTTGTGTGATTCCGTTATATTCTGTGATTTTGTTAATACGCGTTTCATAGAAGAACTCATTCCCCCCAACACACACACACACACACACTTCCATCAGATGAAAACAGATCAGCTATACTCTTTTCACACTGATTTGGCCTAATATTGCCATCTTAGTCTTATGTGGTGAGCGGTGGCAGTAAGAATAATAGACTATGATGCCAGTCATGAAGAATTATTATGGCAGAAGTGTAGAACCATAGCATTGTCTTTTCCTGCCACTGAACTACGTGAAATATACTACAGAAGGACAGAAGTCTGGGCCAAGTTAAGGTAAAAGGAGTATAGTAATCACCATCACCTAACATTTTTCACCTGTTAACCCATTATCTCACCCCTCAACAGGTAGAGCAGATCTCCCAACTTGCGACATTCTCCGAGAACCTCCTGGATTACCATAGACAGTGTACGGAGATACTCGAGGTCCTGGCTGGCACACTGCATGACAAGTAAGTGTGGTGGTGATTGTGGTAGCAGTGGGGATTGTGGTTATGGTGGTAGTAATGATGTTGGTTTTGGTGGTAGTGGGGGGTTGTAGTGGTAGTAGTGGGGGGTTGTAGTGGTAGTAGTGGGAGGTTGTAGTGGTAGTAATGGTGGTAGTAGTGGGGTTTGTGTTATAGCATTACTAGAAAAATGTACAACTGGCAAAATACATTGAAAATCCCATCCCTACTAGTGTGTGTTTCAAGTGGTTTGATTTTTTTGCTATGTATTCATCAGCATTTGGGAAGATACATGTGTCTCTGTACATTCTGAAAATCTTCCAGTCTTTGTAAAATTGCCCAAAGATGGCAGAAATAAACTAAAAATAATATCACAAGATTTAAGTGGTTAAATTGCAACTACTGTGGACACAAACCAACAAGCAAACCTCCTTGCAGGAAGAACGAAGCTGCCTGCCGCCCTAAGCCAGAGTTTGTGCCCAAGACCCTGTCTGAACTGGGCGTGACAGACACACTCAACGGTGGCCTGCCTTCCACCAATGTTACTGGTGAGCTAACTCTTATCTTACTCGATTACCACTTTTGTCTTATCTCGTATTATCTTTATCATATGTTTAGTATTGTCTTGTTTACTTCTCTCACTTTCCTTATCACTTTTGTCTGTAATCATCGCTCATTGTCATATCACTGCCATGTATTGTATTGTCACAGTCTTAATCAAGGTTAAACATCATATTCTCACTTGCCATCACTCATTTTGTATGTCAATGTGTAACTCTTGCTCATTGTCACATTCCTCATCACAGTCTCTTTCATTGTCACTCTCACACCACTACACGAACAGTACTTTATCTCACTCATTGACACCCATGTCTTAAATACTTGCTCACACATTTCCACAGTGTCACCACTACATAAACTACTCTCTCCCACGTAATGTCTCTTTTCTAGTAACTACGCATTATTACACATATATCACTCTAGCTCACTTTCATTCAGTAATATTTTTCTTAATTCTCACTCACTGTGACACTCCATGCTCCAAGTACTGTATATACTGGTACTCTATCACACACACTCATCACTGCAACACCTATAATACTTCTCTGCCTCTATCTGTTTGTTTTTGCCTATTCACTGTCAGTATAGGGTACAAAGCAAAAGTATTCCTCTCGATTTTACACTCTTTCCCCATTCTGTCTAATGCTAGGTCTGTACTTTTTTTTATTCACCCCTTAAATCCAGTGATGTATCTTTTATTTTATTCCTGCTATCTACAGGTGACTTTGTTCAGCCCAGGAGAGACTCTGTGTGTGTGTGTGATAGGTATAGTCATCATCAATTCTTCCACTACCAGAAATCTTCCTTTTACTGAATACAGTAGTCATGTAGGTAGCAGGAATTTAAAAAAAAAAAGTATCAGCAGACTGAAAGGGTTAAACTATTCCCTTCTCTCTGTGTGGTTTATAATCCTGGAGGCTTTGTCAGCTTTCTTTCATTCCCCAAGCTTCAATTAAGTAAAGTAACAACCAATTATATTTTAGCCCTTTGTATATCCAAGAAGACCCCAGACATAGAAGGGCCCTGGGCTGCTTAATTAATTTCCTGTTTTATGAATTGGTTGAAGTTTAGTTAAGGATGTGACATTAGTATCATACGAACTCAGTGTGTTGTAGGTATCCATTGCTAATGTCATAAGTTAAACACTGTCAAGATTTCAGATGATTTCAGAATTTTAGACCACCGAGGACTGTCACTATTTTCTTCTTATTAGACGTGCAGAATCAGGATAATGTTTCAGAAACACGAGTAGAGCCTTACAGACCATCTCGTAACTGCTAGGCATTGCTTTAAACAGTGCTGCTGGAGAGGGATGCCTTCATGTGGTGGCACTGAGACAACTGGGTGATTCCATTGCCCAGTTATACAGTCATCCCTCAACTTCCTTCCTTCCTATCCCCTGAAAGGAGGATGGTGCAATGCTGGAAAAGGGCAGCTTCAGCCTTCAGTCTACTAGGTTCACTTTTAGATGGGTCTGGGGCCACAACAGCAACATCGCTCAGCCATGTGGTTATTTTTCCTCTGTCGACAGTTATTACATTTTCAGACATAGCTTCCCTCATGATAAAGTTACCATGTTTACCTGTAATAATCCATTGTTATCTGTTTCAGACATGAGTATCAGACTTGGAGGTAATGGAGTGTATTGCATTTTATTTTTTTTATCTGTTGAATGTTACAAAGCAGTACAGCAACTGAAATGTGAATGTTACAGTATGACAGTAAAACCTTCACTATTTGGAAGATTGTTTTGAATTAGATTTTTAAGAAGGAAGATTTTAGCTGCATTAATCTCTTCAGTCCATGGATGTATTTTTCATTTTTTGTCTTCCCCTTTTCCCCAAGTTATTTATTTATATTTATTTAGGGGATTTGGTTTTCATACTTGCTGGGTTAGTCACAGCTTCTGATACCTTTTCACTACCTTGGTGTTGCTGCTAAATGAATGAAATCTTGTGGAGGACTGAAGGATAAAAGTGCTGATAATGAGTTGGGGGAGAAGAGGTTAATGTACTACTGTGTTAATTTTATTTTATTTATTTATTTTTTAAATTGAAAACATAAACAGTTAAGATATTTTAATCCAGTTTTCACAAATGCTTAGCACAGTATTTAAATTTGCAGCATAAATAAATCAGTGTAATACTTAGATACTTATGAATTAAAGCACTGCAGTAAACTCGTATATTAGTAATCTGTGTGTGTATAGCCAGTCCAAATATTAAAGGTTTTACTCAGAAATATGCATCCAATACAAACCTGGGAACTTCCTCGCTTCCTTACGCTTCACACTGGGGAACTAGGGAATGACTTCGTACGTGAGGCTCATGTGACTCATATGGTGCTGGAACTTATATCGCCTCGCTCTTTTTTTTTCTCTTTTTTTTTGGATGCTGAAGGATTTTGGCAGGATATTTTTGACTGGCTATTCATTCATATGTATTTTTTTATTTTTTTTATATATTTTTTAAAGTCTCGTTAAAGTTTCTTGTACTTTTTTTTTCTTCTTCTTCTTTGCAATGGATTGTTGCATATCTCATTTGACTGGCCCGATTTATTTATTTATTTTATGTATGTGTATATAATTTTTTGCATTTTCAGCATCTTTCTCAAATTGATCTAGGATTTTGAAGAATGGTTCCTGGCAGTTTTCCCATTTTATATCCATTTTGAATTTCTCCTGTCAGACATCTCTGCTAGTTTTGGTCATGTATGTTGCCTCTGTCGTACTTTGTCTTGGATTTTTCTGGTTGTCCTACTTGCATTTTTTTTTTTCCAGCCATTTTTTTTTCTTATTTCTTTCCCCATTATTCCATCTGATTATTGAGTTTTTTTTTTCAGATTGTTATTATTTATTTATTTACATCGTTATTATTATTATTGTTATTATTTTTAGCAAATTTTTGGAATTCAGATTTGCCTTGAGCAAGTTTTCTCCTTACACTATGTATAGGTATGTCTGACAAGTATAAATATCAAGGGTAATTATTTAGTTCAGTTATCCAGCTTTATTTATGGGTTTAACACAAATCAAGCCCAGCAAGACCTGACCTAACCATGAAAGTTGTTGTTGTCCTAACTTCATCCATCTGTCCTCACCTGTGAGGGAGGTGTTACATGTTGTTGGGCTGTTGTTGTTGTTGTTGATGTAGGCTTGTCTGGATGTGAACCCGGTGGACTACAGGCTGCGGTTGCCATTGTCCTACGGTCCACCATCCTTCTTGTGGGGATTTGGGGGTAGAGGGCCTGTACAGGTGTCCGCCATTTGTAGAACCAAGGATATAAGTGACTCCAGAGTAAGGCATCCCCTCTCAGGCTCCTTGGTTTTTGTAATATACATAAATAAAGCTACTACACATAATAATTACCTCCATTACCCATCTCCAAGAAGTTTACTCCAATTTAGGTCCAATTCTCATCTATATATTACAGTATAACATTTTGTGTGTACTGTACTGTAGTTTACAACACACTCGTTTATCTTTGTTATTATTACTGTATTTATTTTCATAGTAGAGCACTACCATGCCTCACCGAGTTTTGGTGTGTTTTATTTTTGTACATTACTGTTCATTGCATGGTGGTTTGATTTTTTTTTTTTTTCCATATACAGTGTTTATTAAGGAATATATTTGCCTGGAATATGTAATGCAGTAAAGTTTTTTTTTTTTTTTTGTATATGTTCAGAAATATTAATGTACAGGTACAGTTTTTGAAGTACAGTACTTGATGTAGTAGTACTTGAGGTTTAATGATTAGATTTTATTGTTTTTTACAGTATATACTATAAAATTCTTGCATTTTCATTCTTTTTGTAGTGTAGTTGCTGTTTTTCCTATGTACTTTTTGCAGGATAGATTATGCAGTCATTGTGTTTTTATTTTTATTTTATTTATTTTATTTTTTTGTAGTGCTTATTATAAGATTATTTGGATTTCAGTCTTGTACTGCAGGGTAGTGCGTACATTTTATTGAATTATGTTATTTTTATCACAATAATTATTACAGTTTTTCCATTTTATTCATATTTGTGAAGTTTTAAAATATTCATCTGAGCCTTTTTTTTCCCTCCATAAGGTGGCACACAGTAAGCTGCTGTCCCAGTGGCAGTCATTTGTAGCAGTGAAGGACTGGTTAAAGCTTTTTAATTTTTTTGACTGCCTGATTTTTTTTTCTTTTACTTACAAAAATTATGCCATTCACGTATATAACGGGTCAGCTGTGGAAGTGTCCTCGTTAGTCTCTATGTCTGTCTGCTGGTGACCCACAGTCTTTTAAATGCAGCATAGCCAGGTATCTGTAAATAATGGATCTTTAATTTGGCCCTCTTTTGTTCAGTTTGTCTTGAAAAGGACAACTTCTTTCAGAGTTTGTAGCCTGTGGTTCAAATAAGATGATAAAAAAAAAAAAAATGATAGTTTGATTTAGCTAACAGCAGGCTTTTTGAATGTGGATAATACACAAGGATTATCGTCTTATGGACATTGATTTTAATGTTTTTGTTTATTTTTAATTGAACATGGTTGAGGTCGCAGACATTAGTTGTGCCAGAGTTTGCTTATTTATTTATTTTTTATTATTATTTTTTTTTTTTAGCAAATACATATGCAGCATTTTTTATCAGTCTTCCATATTTCATGTTCTCTCTTCACTGTCATCAGGTGGTGTGTTGTTCCTCACTTTATTGATATAGTTACTCATTATTATCCCACAAGGTCACTATTTATTACAGTACTGCCATGCGTCTCTCATTTAGGCCTTTTGTCTTGTGTCTCTTTTATCATGTACAGTATTGTCTTTTGTGTGCATTCTCAGAAGATATTTTTTCTCTCTCTCTCTGCATTCATTTATTGTACATTTTCCATTTGCGATCATCTTTAATTCATATCAAAATTTGTTGATAATGTGTATTGTCCTTCAAAATTATCTCCGTCACATATGTCCCCATCCTCCACAGTCACCATTGTTTTCATTCACCATAATATCAGATTTTAAACATTGCTCATCACACTAGCATTACTTCCTTCTGACCTGTTTTCATATTTGTTTTTATATATCTGTATATTTATGTACAGGTATTTAAGTTAGTTACCTATTGCTGAGAGTGTTTTCAGCTTTATATTCTGGATCATCTGTCTATCTATCCATTTCCAGATGCTTTAATCCCGTAAGGGGTGGCCACAAACAAATCGCCTTCATGTCACTGCCCTGCTCCCAACTCACACCCCCCACTCTCATATACCCCTCCTTTCCATCCCTCCACCTCATCCCTGGCCTCCCTCTCTCAAGTGGATCATCATATATCTAAAACTTATTTGTGTTCTGTTTAACATGTTTGGTACAACATTTATCAGTACAGTATGTCCTCAAAGTTATTATTATTTTCATTTTATTTATTATTATTATTTTTGTAATCATATGCCTTTCTTGTTTATGGTAACACAACTTGCATTATTGTGCAGCATATTTTTAGTTCTTCAGTTTCTTTTTCACACTCTCTCTCCCTCTTCTTTTCATACTTATCTTCCTCAGCGTCTATCTTTGCTCTGTGCTTTCTTCCTCTCTTTCATTCTAATGCTCTCTTCCTCTGTCTTTTGCACTGTCTCTTCCTCAGTCATTTTCTTTGTCATGCTGTCTCTTTGTCTGTCTTTTTCTTTTTCAAATGTCTCTTCCTGTCTTTTTCTTTGCCATACTGTCTCTTCCTCTTATTCTCTTTGTCATACTGTACTGTATCTTCATGTCTTTTCATTATCATACTCTCCCTTTCATGTCTTTTTCCTTGTCATACTCTCCCTTCCTCTTTTGTTTTTGTTTTTTTGTCATACTGTCTGTTCCTCTGTCTCTTCCGTCTTCATACTCTCCCTTCCTCAGTCTTTTTCTTTGTCATCCTGTCTCTTCCTCGTCTTTTCCTTTGTCGTACTCTCTCTTCCTCTGTCTGTCTCTCATATCAGGCAGTTTTAAATACAAAGACCAAAACACATGACACAGACCCACCCCACAGAAGGCTTCACATACTTTATAGGTTTAATGTGTCACTTATCTTCATACCCAGCGAGTGAATAAGTGTGCTCTTTTGCCACATCTGCTGAACTCGAATGGTAAATACTCCTTTCACAGTGATCATGTCTTGTATTACTTTTGCTGGATTATTATTATTTTTCTACTACTACTACTACTACTACTACTACTACTACTACTACTACTACTACTACTACTACTACTATGACTACTGCTGCAACTACTGCTACAACTACTACTGCTACTACTACCACCACCACTACTACTACTACTACATTATTATTATTTATTATTATTTTGTTATTGTTTTAATCTTATGAGAGATGTTTTGAAATGGAGGAGTTAGGTGTTTGAACTCCATCATTACAGTGGATCTCCCTGAAGCTTGGGGGGGGGGAAGACCACACGAATAAATGTTATATTGTAGTGAGTAAGGACTTAATTTAAACTGGGGGTCAGAGTTTATTCATTCTTTAATATATGGATTGTGAAGTAAATAGTGAATGATGGATTGAACGATGGTTATCAAGTTATGATCTAGGCCGTAGGCATCGCGTATGCCTCGGGTTCCATTTCCCTTTCATTTAAAAAAGAATTTTGAAGAGACTCGATTGTTAATGGAAAGTAAGTGCAAATATTTACGATAATGTTGCAGTAGTTATAGATATATGATATGTTGAGAGAGGAATGCTGGTTATGAGTTTAATTTCAATGATTTTAACTTGTACATTGATAACTACCAATAATAATTAGTTTTGAATATTTATAAAAGCATTGTATATTAAATAGTCCAGCCTTGATAAATATAAACAACAGTTATTCTGGTTGAGTTGTCACTTATTGCAATTAACCTACTGAACTGAGAGGTATCTTTTTATGAAATTGTTGCCATCACATGATGATTTCATTCAGCAAAACTGGATGGGTTAAAGGGGGATGCAGATGCCCTGAAGCTGTGAAGTGCTGTGATCATCTTCAAAACATAGTTATTGACTCACTCTCCAGGGATACAAGGCCACTGCATCATCCACATTACCATAGTTACCTCCTCTAGATGATACCATAGGTTCTGTACTCCTGTTGCCCATGCATCCACAAAGGGTGGATGGACACCCAAGTTAAGTGGTGCCCATTGCCTACTCCAGAATTCAAACCCTGCTGCTGTCAGGCCTGTACTTTTGTAAGTATATTTCTTTCACACTAACATGGTCTAGGTTTTCATCCTTTTGAAGCTAATTTTCCATAATTCAGTGGCAGAAAGAGACAGTACTATAGCTGTACACTCAGTAGCACTTCTGTGTGACCATCATCACATTGTAGTGTTTGCCATCTGTTACAACTCAGCATTCAAGATGGAGTGGTGGCAGTTTTAGGCCAGGGTAGAGTATAAAGAGTATAACAGTGGATGTCCAGTGTGGCAAGATGGGGTTAAATTTTGCCTCAGTGAATCCCTTTAATGTGAGAGAATTTTCTTAAGCTGAATAAACTCATCTGGCAGGAACAAAAATAAACTAAAAGGCTGCCACTCAGTTCAAAGGGTTACGTAGTTGCATTGTTAGTATAAATAGCACAAGTTTATAATTATGTACAGATAAAATAGACATTACTTTTTACCTATGTAGATCCCCCACCAACTTATAGTTACTTTGGGTAATATAAGGAATTAATGCTAAGTTTAAGTAGCATTTATAATTATAGTAACCCAATTATCACCTTTGTTAGTCATTAAGGTATGGTAGTTTATTATCACCCATTACTACCACCATTACTCCCACACAACCACTTCTATATACTACCACTAATACCACTACTACACTTAATACCGCTGAACCACCACCATGATCACTACCACTGCTACCATCACTGCCACATCCACCACCACCATGACCACCATAGTCAGCATTACCACAGTCTCCATCACCACCATTATTGCTATTATTTCTGCTGTAACTACCACCATCACTGCTGCTACCATCACCATCTCTACCACCACCATATTATCAGTACCACCACCATACCATCACCTCCACAACTACCAGCATAGCATCTCATATACATTAGACCAGGAGCCTCTCTGTGGGAATCATGTGGGTACCTTTCTGCAGTTCTGTGAGGCCAGAGTGAATCGTGAGGTACAATAACGCTAATTATTCTGTTGAAGCCACTCACTCTCTCAGTCTTGACATTTATCATTCATCACAACACCCTTTTTCCTACCACCAAAAATTACCTCATTAAATTCTCATCAATTCTTCTGCAAGCTACACGCCATCAGCACTGCCACAGTTACGATCATTTTAGTACACATTCTTTATAACCATCTGCAGACTAACCACCATCAAACCTACTACTGTCATCACATCACCACCTTCACCACTACACCCACCATCTGCAAACTAACCACCACCAAACCTGCCATTGTCACCATATCCACCACCTTCACCACTACACCCACCACCACACCACCACCTCCACCACCATGCTGCCGCTGCACACATTGTTTACCTGGGTGACTCTGCCTCCTCTCCCTCTCTCTCTGTCTCTCTGCCAACGCTGGGTCCACTCGCTAGCCACCACCCCCCAGAGGTCCCCGTACGGTTCGCCGGCCCGCTCGCCAGTCCACACACCCACGCACACCCCACAATACCCAGGTGCGCACTTATCATTAAAAAAAAAAAAAAAAAAAAAGTAATTCCCCCCAAAAAATCTCCCCGACCTCCTCCACTGCATTGATGCTTAAGCCTGGCCCTGTAAAATTGCCTCCTACCCTGGCCCCACCTATTCCAAAATTCCTGATCCACTTAACTTTTCTTAGCTCTTGTAGACTTTGCCTTATCCCATTGACATATCTATCCTAAAACTCCCAAGCTGTTCCTACTGTACTGAAACTCCCCCACTACCGCACTCATCCCTTTTCACTAAATCTTCCTCCAAACCTTCTGTAACCTTTTACCCTACTGAAGCTGTTCAAACTTTACTGCAACTTTCTCTTTTCCTGAAATTCCCAGGTCACCATTTTCTGCTCATAAATGTATTCCCTGTTTCTGACCGAAGTCCATTATATTGATACTAAACTATTACTTCTTGAATATTTTAAATTCCTTTGTATACTTCAGACCTTTTAAGATTTTCAGATTCTACTAATCAGAGTCCCCATTTCATACTGAAGAAATACGATTTCCTACCTTCTTTGAATATCATACCTTTTAATACAGTGTGGCACTATGGTCTTCCTTAGAAATAAAGAACATTAGAGAACTTAATGGTAAAGCTTATGACCTGAAAGTTTTTTTTATTCTTTTCTCCTCACCCACTTCTCCATCATTTCCTTCCTTCCCTCCCCCTTCCTTCTAGCCTTTCTTTGCTCACTTTCTTCCTTCCCTTCCATGCCCCCCCCTTACTTTTCTTTCCTTCCCTTCTTCCCTTACCTCTCCTTCCATTTCCCTCTCTCCCTGTAGTGACATAGGCATCATCCTGTACATAAATAAGCCTATCTCTCCTGCACCTCACCATCCACTGCTAAAGCACACCTACTGACGTATGTATAACAATAAGCATGCTGGATCTGCCTGCCAAGAAGACTGACTATAACACAGTTGTGGCACAGACTTCAAACTTTAAGTGTGATATGTGTGCATTGTAACTGTAAGTCAAAGCATTATGTGCAAAATTGATAAACAAAGCTCATTGATGTGATGAGTAGAGCTGTAGTAATATTGGCTGTAAAAATTTGTGAGTGCAGTGTTGATATGTACAGTATAAAGCAGTTTTTGTAGCATCTTGAAGCATTTTGTAGCTTGGGATGAAGTTAATGATGTAAAGTTTGCCTGTAATGCTGATTCCTTAAAAAAAAAAAAAAAAATCTTCATGTAATAAGTATGTGAGATATTTTTGCTAGTTTAAATTTTGGACGGCTTTATCCCGCGTTACAGCGGTTATCATCGCTTTTCCCCATAATGCTGGTTGAGGTTATAAACTACAAATCTGTGGAGCACCATTAATTGACAATGAATAGTACTGTACTAGGCCCTTAAAACAGATGAAAATTTGTTCCCATTAACATCAAACTTTTCTTGACGTATGGTATATTCTGTAAAACTGAAATTACTGTTCATAGGTTGATGCTTCCACTGTACCCTAATTAGATGTTCAGCATGTAATGCAGGAGAGTGTGCATTATATTAGCAAAGGCATGTGATGGTGAGGAAGTACAATTATTCCCACATGGCCCAATCCTAACATCCCTGCCTCCATTTTCCCTTTGCAGCCTTTGAACTTTCTGCTACTTAAGTCTCCCGCCTTGCTTCACCCCCACCCTCTTGTTTTCTCTCCCCTCCATTATCCTCTGCCATCCCCGGGTCTGTTGATATCAGCATTTTGAAATAGTGTAGTGTTATAGCTTTTCTCCACTCGAACCACCTCCCTTCCCAATGCATCGCCAGAGCTTTTGCATTTTGAAATAGATGAATGTCACAAAATATCATGGGTTTTGGAAAGTCTCAAGCACCTTCCAGTCTGTTTCTTTGTATGACAGGTTAACCCTTTCATCTGGTGATGTGTTTGATTGATTCGTGCCATCTCAAGATTATTTTATTCAGATTCAGGGTCTTATTTCTAGATGATTTTATTGCACTTGGCAAAACCTTTTGCAGTAGATGGGTAAACGACATATACAGTATATCTAACCTTTGAAGCAAAACTCTCTGGAACTGAATATAATTAGAGATAATAAAATTAAACAGGTAATTATATGACTGGATTGAAGAGGCCTAATTTCAGTGTACATAGTATTTAAGGAAGAGGTGTTTGAAAACCTTTTAAACCCATGAAAGTGCAGTCCATAGTTTCAGCATTCCCTTAGCACCCACTCCATGGCAGCCTTCTAATCCTTTCCCTTCCTTCCCTGTCACCACTCCTTCCATTTCCAGTACAGTACTGTAAGCCCTTGTTATTTGTCACTTTTTTTTCCTACCTTTCTCTCTTTCTTTTTTTCCCCACTGTAAATTGCAGAAAGATTGCCAATCAAATTCCCTGTGCAGTCTGTAAAGCACATTTGTCAGTATCTCCCAGTGTACAGTACAAATTATATGGAAACCATTGTGATATTTTAGAAAACCACTCTTACTTGTAATAAGGACTGCTTGTACTGTAGTTCCAATGTTTCCTCAGCTCCCTCTGCCTAGCAGCCTTTCTGATTTCCCTGCCCTGGAATTCTGTGCATTTGACAGAACTGTAGAGTGTTGTAGCCTAAAGTATACCCCCTCAACTCTTTCAAACAGAGGATGTCTTTTTCATTATATACTTGCTACTAAACAGATGATGATGCAGTTTACGAGAGGCCTTTTGTAGTGAAGGGGCTAATGAAGATAGTATCTAACCCATTCATTTCAAAATGCTTATCTAAAGCTGAATATAATCATCTACATTTAACATTTACTGTTGTGGCCCATCAGTTCATCGGATGTGAATCAGGTGGACTACAGACCGAAGTTCCCTTTCTCTAGTAGTTCATTGTCCTTTATGAGATAGGGAGGAAGATGAAGACACTTGTATTACACAGTTTGATTCATAGCAGTGCCACCATGTAAAAGCATCCTCTCCAACACCTTTATGTAGCAAGAATAGTGTATGAATGATGCCCTCATGTTGAAGGAGTTAGGAACTGCAGCATGTGGTGTGTTGCAATTGTTCGAGCACTCACTTCCCTAGACCAAAACCCTCCTTCACTGTCTCATATGGTACATCTTTACTCTTTCCTAAAGATCCACCATTGTCTGTGCTTTCTTTTTCTCCCTTTCTCTCCCCCTCTGCTACACACACACTGCATTGCTTCATCCACTGTTAGTGTACACCCGTCACCCACTGTCTCACACTCCCTCAAGCACCCTCATGTTATGGTAATGTCATGCACCTCCTGAGCCATGCACACATCTTACCCTCCAATTAATGTACGCACATTCCCTTTCACACACACACAGCCTAGCCTCCAATGAATGTATGCACATTCCCTCCTATGCACATTCCTTTCCACATCCATGCACATTAGCTACCTGGCAGTGATCATATGTGCATAACCTACCATGCGATGAAGTTGTGGACATCCCTCCCACGCACATGTCCTATCTTACGGTGAATTTGTGCACATCCCTCCCATGCACATATCCTGAATCTCGATGAACGTACAGTATGCACATAACCTACCCTGCAGTTAATGTATATACATTCCCTCCTACTCCACGCACATGACAACCTTGCAATGATCATATGTACATTTCCTATTGAGAAAACCTACCCTATCATAAATGTATGTATATTCACTCTCCATGCACACAACCTTTGCTGTCGTGATCTTACGCGCATCCTCCCACCCTGCGATGATCGTAAGCACATCCCCACCACTCACACCAGCCACCTTGTCATGATGGCATTCACTCACTGTCTTGCACATTAATTCATCTTGATATTATTTGTGTTATTTATTTATTTAGTTTCATTCTTTAATCTTGTAATTAACTCCTTCAGGTAGACTGTAATTTTTGCATACTAAACTCCCATCATCCCCCCCCCCCTCGTTACTGACTCGTACAGTTCAAGAAGTTTTGCTTATGCTGAATAAAATTGTATGGATTTGTCATAGATGAAATTATAGATATCCTCAGACTGAAGGAGTTAATGTTTTCACATTTTCGGCCATTTTGCAAGTTTGTTGTTCACTGATTGATTGGTTTTTGTTGTTCAGGTGTGTTGCATAATTATAACTGAGTGTTGGAGTGTTGAAATGCAGCTTTATTTATGTATTTGTATTGATGCAGTTGATAATTCTACCATTTTGGTAATTTATACAGTAGTTGCATGTGTGTGTGTGTGTTTGCATATGTGTGTAGTTTGATTTTTGGGTGTGAAGTGAAATGGTAAAGAATGAACCCCTGGAATTTATTGGTTGATATATACAGGATGGTAAACAATTCTGGAGTCACAAGGTAATACATGAACAGTACCTGTGTTGATTTCCATTTTTGCTTTTATAATCCTGTATATTGTTTATGAGTTAATAGATGTCTAGTTAAAATACAGTACTGACATTTATTTCTGAGTTGGTATAAGGTATCTTGTTAAAATACTGACAAATGAATTACAGTCAAGATTAGATAAGTGTTTAGGGCAAAGATCATCAATTAAGAGTGTTGTCATTATGTCATATACAGCAGTTCCACAATTGTACACCTGGTTCCAAATTTGTACATCATCCTGTTATGTAATATTTTTCTTTCAGATGTTTTACTAAATTTTTATGTACTTTTTTCCATACTGTATTTTTGAAAGCTTATATTACAAAATATTGAGGTCTCTCGAGAAATTTTCACCAAAAATTCTTTAGAAGGTTCACCAAGCATTAAGAAAAATCCAGGTGAAGAAATATAATTTTGAAAAAAGAATAATGGAAGTGGGACTGATGTGGATTGTGTGTGGTAAGCAAAAAGTGGATAGCAAATAAATTAATAATGAATAAATATATAGTGATATAGGAAATGTGGAGAAAGGAAGGCAGTTGGCAATATAAGAGAGTGTGTAGATGATGTGGTTACAGTATGTGGAGAGAGTGGATGTAGATAGAGAGGTGAAAAGGGTACTTGTGTGTTTGAAGGGGAAGGGTGTGGAAGCCAGGAGGAAGGTGGATGGATGTGGTGATTGTGGGCAAGAGGAAGTGAGATATTGAGGTTGATTAAGCTTGATAAATGACAGGGCATCAGATACTACTACTGCTACTACTACTACCTTCATTTTATATGTGCCACCTGTTCAATTACTAACTTTGTACTGTCATTACTACAATATTACTTCAACCATTTCCCTTCTCTGATATTTTCTGATGTACCGGTACTTACATTACTTTACCCTTGTGGTACTCTACCACTCATCCTTTGCCTCTTTTGTGTTATTGTTTCCCTGTAGTGTACTCCATATGTTTACATCTCTTCCTACACTCATCTTAACTTCGTCGTGGATGTTGGGCATTATTCTCTCCTTCTGTAGATTATTTTAATCAGTATGGGAGAGACTTTCAGACTAGAGAGGTTCAGTAGGCCTTTAATGAACCCTTGTAGTAAGAGAGACTGTTCCTAAGTTGAGTAATATTGTCTAGAAATTGCAGAAATAAATTTAAACTGTCGTACAAAGACTGATGAGTTAAGGTTGAAAGTCGTTGAGAAGAGGGAGTATGAATGTTGAGAGAAAGTTGGGTATAACTAAGGTTCATGGATTACCCTCGTGTAAAATAACATAGTCTGTATTTTTCATATCGATATAGTCTGCGTTTTTCAGATTTTCCTCTTTATTTTTTTCAGCTTTTTGTTAATTGTATGGAATATATGTTTTTTCCTTTTTATTTTATTTATTTGTTTATTTATTCATTTTTTTAGTAGTTGTAGTGAGGCATTTATGATTTATGAGTACCATTGCAAAATTTAACCTTAAACCTCAGCTCGATACAGATTATTCAATTTACTGTAGGCAGTGTTTGATGGCTTTATTTATTATTGAGAAAACTGATGTGAGAGTTAAGAAATTACCTTATTTAGCCCTTATGCCTCATTAAACAACTAGCTCTTATACTCTAGCTAATGTCAGGAAAGTTTCATTGCCACGTAGAGACTTACAGAGGTGTAAGGGTTCATACTGGAAGTTGAACCTAAGAACTCCGTCATGTTTGTTAGTTTAATGGATACAGTGTTTGCTTTGTACCATGCTTCTTTTTATGGTACATTTATTATGATTTAGCCTTTATTACCATTATGATTATTATTTTATTATTTGTTTGTTTATTTATTTATTTTTTACAGCAGTTATAATATGAGTATATCAGTGGTGTAGCAGCTTCCTTATGATGTGTTTTAAGTTGTTGAAAGATTATGTAGCAGATTTTTATGATTTAAAATTCATGATAATTTGTGATTCTGTACTTTTTGCATGTTGTTTTATTGGCTTTCATAATTCAGTTCACATTGTTAGTAGTTTCTTATATGTTTCCTGGTGATTTACAAATTATTTTTTTCTTATTTTCATTTTCTGGTTCGGCCATTCCCTCGGTCACAGTATCCAAAAGTACAAAGTGTAAGTTTGGAGAGTTTTTTGTTTTATGTCTTGAGTTGTTTGGGTTGAGTTGTTTGTACTTGGTTGTAGCAAGTGTATGAGTTGGCATTAACCCTTTGCCTGAGGTAAATATCTTGAGCTAAAATAATGTTATTGGTTGTGAACCAGCGATACAGAGTTCTCGGCTCTTGTTTGTAGTGCATTTTTATTTTTATTATTATTATTATTATTATTATTTTATTTTTTTATTTTTTTTTGGGGGGGGGAAGGGGCCTAATTAATATTGTTGGATGTGAAATAAAAATTGATAATTGAGTGCAGACCAAGTGTTAATGTTAGGTGTAGGGTTGTGAGAGGTACACTGAAAAAGACCTGGGACGAGGTCATTGAGTGTGACTTCAGGGATAAGAGATGGAATAAGGAAGCTGCCAGAGATCAAATATGACATGGAGAGCCACCATTAGGTGACCAAGGCCAACGCATGAAAGCATGTTAGAGCCTTCAAAAATGAACAAATGGACAAACAAAGTTCTTGGTTCTTGTTTGCATTTTTTTTTCTTTTCCCAGATCATTGTTGTCTTGTCTCCAGGGTTATATAGACAAGAACCTGGTGGACTGCAGGGTGATGCTGCCCTTCTTCTGTAGTCCACCATCCTGTTTGGGGGATAGGGAGAGTTGAGAGTCTTATATAATTGTCCAAGTCATGTTAGTGCCACTGCACTAAGACATCCTTATAAAATAGTCTCATTAACTGGAACCAAATATCAAAGGGTCAATTTTATCTTTGGGCAACATGTATTGGGTTGGTTACTTTCAGTTACGTAATATTTGAAGTTTGATTGCGTATCTCTTCTGTTGGATTTGTTGATGGACTTAGGCTGAGTGATTGATTTTGCTTGAGGTAATAAATTTCTGATAAGCATGGCAAGGACTGTGATGACTGGCTTGGTGTAGTTGTGTTATTGCAGTAGTTTGTAGAGTGCGATACATTTGACATTGTGGCCATACCATTTTTACTCTAACTTGGCCTAAAATTGCCATCTGTCCGTCATGAAAACTTAGCTGTAACGAGCGATTAACACTAAAATATGATGCTCATCATGAAGAAGTGCTGTGGTATGGATGTAGAGCCACAGTATTATTCAGCCACTGAGCTATGTGAAGTAAGCTGCAAAAGAGCGTACATCTAGGCCAGGTTAAGGTAAACCTTATAGCATGTTCTGAAGACAGTGATGTTGACTGGCCTGGCGCACATTATTAGTATGGTAGTGGCTGATGTATCTGGTGATTTTTAAGTACAGTATATTGTAGGTTCATGCCCTTTAATTTTCAGCATTAGTTGTGCAGGTGTTTTTGTGTGATGCCTGCATGATGTTGAAGGAGCAGCTTAATCGTGCTGCATGGTGTTGATCAGTGCTGCATGGAATATTATAGCTTCTGAATGGATCTTAGAATTTTCAGAAAATGAGGTCTTCAGGAATTAAATGCAGAAATTTAGTTAACTTTATTTCAGCTGCCATTAAGTGAAGTTTGAGTTCCTTTCAGAATGTGAATTTCCAAGCATCATCGTATGTTTACATGTTCACTGTAGATAAAACTCAATGTAACTTTAATTAGAAATTGGAAGACTGCATGTATTGCAAATTTTTATTATAACTTAAGTTTGGATACTAAAAGCATTATGTTATTAGTTAACATTGTTGACGGAAAATACCTAAATAAGTAAACTGGACTGTTATAGTATACCAGAAGGTAAGGAGTTAATGAGCAAAACCATTGATAAGATTTTTAAATTTGTGTTTATTTACTGCTTTGCCTCACAGCATTGCATGATGTGCCTTATTTTGCAGATTGTTTATAATCTTGTCAGCCTTTTCAATGCCTGTTTAGTCACAGAAATGGTCCATATATAATGCACAGTAACTGCCTTAGCACATTTTCTGTTTCATGTCAAGCATAGAGTCAGTTGTGTTGTCACTAACTGGATTGCAGTCTGAATTATTAATCATAAGAATGTTTTTGTTGTTTCCCCCATATGCTGTGTGTCCTAATTAAATTACAAAAATTTTTCAGAATTCCATATAAATATGTGTCCTGTAATAATACTTAATTGTCGTCTCTCCATTTCTACGTCTAAATTGGAGAACATTGGTTTCCAGGAGCTGCCAAAGGCTAATGAAACTTTAAATGTAGTTAAGAGTTTCTGTGTAAGATTTTCTGTAGATGTAAGGCTGTAGTTTATAGAAATAGATTAAATCACTTGTGCTTGAGGGGTATTTTATAAGATGCATAAAATCTGGCAGTAGTAAGGAATAGAATTAAATTTATATCTTTGAGGTGAAGGGATTTATGGAGATTTTTTCTCCAACCCTTTCAGTCCAAGATATCTGTCCTTAGCAAAAAAATAAATAGATAAATATAAATGAAAAATAAATGATAGTAGCAGGGATTGAGTAAGAAAGATCCCCCCCCCCCAGGCAGAAATGGTGTTCACAGCATGCTTTTATCTTTTGTCATTTCACTCTATAAATATACAGTATTTACCTTTGTTGTCTGCCCCTATTTCAGACTTTATATAGGTCATTATTCCCTTTTATCTCCTTCTTGTGACATGCAGGTTGTGGCATTAGTTAAATTTTCTTTTTGGTGGTTATAAATCAGGTACTACAAGGCAGGCTTTCTTATAAATTGCCTTTTTTGACATTGTTTTGTATGTTGTCCTCAATAAATCGTAGGAAAATTGCCTTGTCCCTTTGCTATCTGTTAACGTCTGTCTATCTGTCTTTTCCCAGGCACCCTAATGCCATAAGGGGTGGCCACAGACAAATTCCCTCCCCATCCATAAAGCTATTATCCCAATTTCCACAGATGTGCAGCACCATTTGTATTAAAAAAGGTATATTTTGGAATGCAGACTACAACCAGAACTGTATGCAATATTGAAAACTTTATATCATTATTTTAATCACAAGTCATACAGTCCACCTCTCTCCATACTTGCGTCGGAACCACCATGTTACTGTGTAGGATTGGCAAGTTTAAAATTAAGGTTTTTCTTATTTTTACATTCTACATGCCTGAAGTTATAGGTGTTTATTTTATTTATTTATTTATTTTTTTCCTATCCCCTGTGTGGATGGTGGTGTGTGATTATTGATATGATATGCTTAATTGCAGAAAAAGAAGGGTTGATGCAGGATACAGCAAGTTGTTGTTGTTGTGGTTATTATTGTTGTTATTATCATCATTATTATTCATATTTTATTGATAAGCATTCCCCGCTCATCTCCATTTTTTATTTGTTTTTATTTATTTAATATTAATAATAGAGTAACTTTTAATGGACATGACATTATTAAATGCTTCTTTGAAAATTATAAATTATTATGATCAGGTACAGAAAAAGCAAAAGGTAAATGAAAGTCAGGGTTAGTTTACTTCTGAACTTTTTTCCAATAATTTATGCAGTGAGGTAAATAATTCTGAAACTCTAATCCTCAGACTTCAAACAGCATGGTTTTTGGTGGTCTTGTGGGTATGAAATTTAAGTGTCATTTGATATTACTCCCATGAAATTTCTTGAGTCCCTTTTCTTGGTATTTAATTCCTCATACATTGTTTCCCTTTCTCTACCATCTGTTTTCCTCTCTTTATTTGTCCGTGTCTCTTCCTCCTTACTTTTCCTCTGGGATATGATTTGCCACGATTTTAGGAATTTTTTAACTCTGAGAAATTCTAAACTGTGAGGCAGACTAAAACATCATAAGACTGTGATGGTGTTAAGGTGCGACCTTACTCCGTTACTGGCCCTTGTTGTTAACCATGGGACTTTGCCGACAGGGTATTTGATGCACCGTCTTTCTCTTGCTTGCTCTCAGTCCAAGCTCATGGGTCCGGACTTTAGGGTTCTCTCTGTATTTGCCTTTAACTCCTTCACTGTGATAATGTATTTTTGTAGTTTATTCTTGCTGCTGCCGGACAACTTTATTCAACCTGGGGGAAACTCTCAATAGGGAAAGTGTTCATGAAAGCTGGGAGAACAACTAATAGGGAAAGTGTTGATAAAGGCAGCAACTATCCACTCCAGTTTGAATAGTTTACCGTAAGCTGATTGAAACTGTTTAGAGATAACAAGGGTAAGATATAAAAAAAAAAGAAAAAGAAAGAAAAAAAAAAAAACATATTAAAGGGTGAAAAAAAATGCCCAATGCCATCCTTTGTGTAGGGCTGTGGGTACAAAAGGGCAAATGTACTAAAACTGTACAATAATCCATGATGATTTTAATGATTCCAGTTCAGTCAGCAAAACAACGTACAGTAGTCTTTAAAAGTCAGAATTATGCTTGCTTGTACAAAAATATTCCCGGAAGCTTATGTGAAGTCTAGTGAGTCAGTCTCTGGTCTCCGTTTCATTCGTGTACTAGACTCTATTACCATCAATATTACTCCTATTCTTTATTACTGTCAACATTATTCATTTTCTTTATTGCTATCAACATTATTCCGTTTCTTTATTACTGTCAACATTATTCCTTTTCTTTATTACTCCAACATTCTTCTTTTTCTTTGTTTTTCTTCTTCTCCACCTGCATTGTGTGTCTTCCTGTTTCCACTCCGTTTCAAGTGTTTGCATAGTTGTCAGTCTGTGGTATGTTTTTGTCTAACCAGTTTCTTCATTGTGAAAGATTTTTAACTCCCCTCTGAAGCGCAGTACTGAACCAGCATTTTTTGAATAGCATCCCTCAAGAATTTTCTCATCCATTTGATGGCCTTTTAGTGACTTGTCTTATGTAGTGTACTCTCTGTCTCTCTCTCTCCAGTCCCTCTCTTCTTGTTGTTTAAGATCCAAGGTATTACTCATTCCTTTTGATTTTATTTGAGTGCAATAAGTGAAGTGGGTGTTGAAAGTTAGCCAGATTTGGTTGTCACTATTTTTTTTATCATGAGCAAACTTGTATTTCTTTTACTGCGTGGTGCAAAGGGTATTAATTTTCCAGAAGCCGCAGTTGGTGCCGATCTCATCTTGCAAAAATTTCATGTATAGGTTAAGGGTATTGCATATGTTTTAGTCCTGATGCCCATTGTAGTTATTGTAGTGGTTAATTACTTCAGTATGATTATGTTTTTCTGTGGTCTTTTTCTGGCTGCAAACAGATGATTTTATTGAGTTTAAGGAAATGTCTCTCATAGTAAAGGGTTTTGAGAATGTCTTCATTAACTCCTTTACTATCACTAAATCTTCCCTAAGCTGAAATAAATAATCCGTGAGTTGCAAGAAAAAATAAAGACATGATCGTACTTTAGTGTTTTATAAGTAATGTACTCAAGGTGTCCTTTGGGTAGATTTAAGTAGCCCAAATCTGCTTCTTGTTCTTTGTCCACACTAAGTACTGTAGTTTGTAAGTTTAAAGTAATTTTTGTGTGTGTAAATTTAAGCAAAATTTAAGTAATTTTTAAGATAAACCATTCCACTTATATTCACCATCCACTCCCCTTCCCATTCCAAATATAATTCAGAATCCATTCTCCCTTCCATTTCACGTATCTCAAAATCCAATCTCTTCCATTTAATCCAGCATCCACTTTCCCTTCCTTGTCACTTATATTTGCCATTCCTGCACACCCTTCCACCCATTCTTCATTAACTCTCTTTCCCTTTCTACATGCACAGTATGGGACAAATGTTGGCTTACTAGTCTGCTTTATCTTCATCTCAGTCAGAACGTGTCTGTCACTTTCCTCCCAAATGCTATGAAAAGAGAATCATCAATGGACAGAGAAACGTACTATCCGTCTTGGCTTAAAAATATTTACCAGCAAAGAATAAACATACCAACCTTCTCTCAGCTTAGGAACTTTTTCCAGCAGAGGACAGACACACCAAGCCTCTCTCAGTGTGAAATCATTTGCCATCAGAGAACAGACATACCCTAAGTGTGAAGCAGACGCAGTGGAATAGTAGATGAACTTTTGTCTCTTACTGTATCTGACCTGTCACTTACACCCCTCCACCCACCCACACTTCCTGCCATCCACTGATCGTGTTAATCATCCACGTATTTACTCTTTTACCGTTCCATCTAGCTTAAGTCCTGGCTTGGGTGTGGAGTAGGGTTTTCACTACATTCTCAAAATTCCAGCCATGGACCCCAAGAATGTGTACACACTTGGGTATGTTACTTGGCCAGTAAATTTGTTCTTTGTTAAATGGAACTAAATTAAACTATTTTACCCTTTCATCCCAATGACATAGCTCTGATTTTATTCTTGCAGCCTTCAAATGACTTTACTCAGTGTGGTGAGAGAAATTCAGTTGTTGTCAGCTAAAATAAAGACTGTTTATGACACCCTCACCACTGATAGTCTCTGCAGAGTTATTAGTACTGTCTGGAGGTAGAATAAAATATAAAAATACGTCATTAGACTGGAGGGTCTAATGTGCTCTAAAGTTTGTGAAATTCATACTGCATTGATGAAAATTACTCTTTGCCACTTATGATCTGCTGTCAAGTTTGTGAACATTATGTACCTTTTTGGATGATACAGAGTAGAGCCTCTGTGGTACAGTGGTAAATTGTGCATTTTCGTACACTGAAGAATGAGGGTTCGCGCCCCACCAGGGTGATAAACTTTGGGAGTGTTCTTCTGACCAAGTACTGCTTTGGTGGACATAAGGGGTGCTGTGGTTGAACGGTGCCACATATGCCATATGCTTGCACCCAGTTGGCTTGTGCGAACCAATTACACTTGGTTCACAGACTACACACACATCCAAAGCCACTCCAACGCAACAATCACACTTACAAGCACTTCTCACCATATATACAATCTCTGCAGAGCACCACATGTTGGTGAAGTGGAGGCTGATACACCAGAAAGAAAGAAATACAGTTGTATCTCCCATATGAGACGTAGAAGTATTTTGTTGACTTTTTTTTTTATCTATTTGGTAATAAATTTGTAAAGATTACATACAGGTGGTGTAGTTCATTTGGTGCCTGTCAGAAAGCCCATTGCAGTTCAATAATAATCATAGACTTACTTAATATTGTGATACATTGCATTACACTGCATTACAGACCGCATTCACTGAGTCATTCAGTATGAGTACATGTTGTATTTTGTTTTGCTGTTTCCAGACAGTTTTATTCTACTGAGGGAGAAGAATGCTGAATAGGTTAAAATACATTATAAACTTTATCAGCTGCTTCATTCAGCTAAGCTAAGTGAAATCTTACAGCCTCAAGATTAAAACAAAAAGATTGTTATCATACTGAAGGCATTTATGTGACAGACAAAAATTTGAAATTTCATATATTCTTGGGTTGTTTTGCTGATGTGTGTTCCAAGATAGTGAAAACCCTGTTCTTATGTAAACATGCCTCACATCTCTAGCCTGTAAGCCCTTATGTCCCTTCGGCTTGTCATCCTCCCCAATCGGTGGTTGCAACAGCTGTCTCTTAATCGGCCATGTTGGTATTTTCTCTCCCGCCTGCCACACTTCTACACTGCCCCCTGGTGAATGTTTGGTGGGGCAGGCTCCTCCCCCCTGCCCTCCCCCGGACAAGGCAGCTGGGACCCCCTCTTCCCCCCTGGAGGCCCCCCACGCTCCACCAACGGTAAACAAACACACGTACAATACAAGTCAAGGTGGCAGACGGTGCTCTTGGGTTCACTTGCACCGTCATTGGAAAAACTTTCTTCCTTTGCTGTCCGTGTTTCGTCTTCCTCTCTCATAGTCATTGTCTTCACATTTCTGAACTTTCACTTCCTCTCTGTTTTTTCTTGTATTTTTTTTTTTTAATGTATTCTAGTTCTTTTTTTTTGTCTGTACTCCTGTCCCATTTTTCTCTGATAATCACTTTACTCATTTAACTTCACCCCTTTTTACTTTTTTTTTTCCTCTATAATCACATCTGCTCATATCTTGCCTTTCCCGATTCGTCTTTTTTCTGTACTTTTTTTTTTCCTTTTTTTTTTACTGTATTTTCTCTCATTAGTGGTATTAACGATTGTTTCATTATTTGTTTTTTCTTGCTTTTCTTATTTTTAGCTCTCCATGGTTCTCTTCTCTCACTCATAGTCCTTTTTCTGCCACTCAGATATTCCTTTTCACAGTAAGTCTTCTTGACTTTGTTGACTTTCATATCTTTCCTCCTCAGTTATTCATTTTCATTCTTAAGTTCCACCTTTACTGGCCCTTCACACTTTTTTGGTCTTTCCTTCTTTCTTTTGTTCCTTTCCTTTCATATCATCTTGTCTTTGTAGTCAGACATTCCCCTAATACCACTGTCTTTCCCCTTTATTCTTTCCTTTACCACTCTAGTTGTGACTGTTCTGCACATGCACCAATGCACATACAGGTGATAAACTTTCATAATTATACAGCTTGCGTAATTATACGTGCATCCTTACACACCACAGAGCAAAGTAATACTTGCACACTCACATCCACTGTCCACACAAGACATACGATAGCATTTTATACACACACACACACACACACACACACACACACACACACACACACACACACACACACACACACACACATTTGTACATACACATTTATATGCATACACTTGGCCTGCACACTGGCTTTCACTCCTTTCAGCACTATTGCCCACATTGATGAACAGCGATTAATAAGCAGACACAGCACTAATGTACCAATGTTTTCTTTATTAAATCTGACTGCACACGCACAGCACAGCCTTATGTGGTACCTAATCCTCTTTTATCCCTCCTTCCTCAATTCCTACCATCACTTTTCTCCCTCCGTCCCTATCCCTCCATTTCTCACAACGTCTCTCCCATCTCGGCTCTGCACTTCCCTCCCCCATTTCCCATATAACCAGTTCAGTCTGACTTTAAATTTGATACCCTCAGTTTTTTTTTTTAGCATAGGAGAGACCTTGAACTGAAGGGGTTAGATACAGCCATCATTAACCCCTTAAGTACAAGAACTCTTTCCTAAGTTAAAATCATCTAGGGAGTAGCAGAAATAAACCATAAGACCTTACCCTATTGAAGTGGTTAATATTCTTTCTCCTCCGTTCCATTCGTGATTTTTTGCCTCCCCCTCCCCTTCCCCCACTTTAAAATCCAAAGTTGAGCGCTTTCTAAACCCCTTGTTGTGAGTCGGCCTTGATCTACTAACATTCTAGCTGATTTTAAGGCATGTTCTCGTAATTGTGTGTGTGTGTGTTTGGTTAGGAAGTAAGGGTTTTGTATTTGTAGTTTTGATGTGTGTTGGTGTTTTTCTCAGAATAAAAGGTTGATTCACCCTAGTGTGATGATTTTGTTGGTAATGTTGACTGTAATTGCACTGGTTGTCGCATGAGTGTTACTAGAATAATGAAAGGTTGTTTTAAGTCATATGGGATATTGGTCCTTCATTGTACCCTGAGGCAGTGGAATGTTTATTTTTGGTGTTATCTTTCAAGGATAAAGTAGTAGCAATTGTAATCCCAAGCTCATCTGAACATGAACCCAGAAACTGCCCTCTTGTTGCAGACCACCATTTTCTTTTGGGGGGACAGGGAGTTGAGGAACGTTTATTTAACCGGGCAGTGGAGAAGACATACCTCCAGGAAAAAAGGGGCGGGGGGGGGGAATTTGATAGGGAGTAGTAGTTGTTCCCTTGGCAGTCTGGCCGAACAGCCCCAATTTGGTAGGCAGTTATAGGTAGTGTTGGGGGATGGAAGGGGAAGACAAGGCAGGTGGAAAGTAATTGTGACAGTAGTGTATTACATGGTGCTGTACTGGAAGCATAGGCCCTCCTGGTGTAATTTCTGGATACACCTTTAAATGAGATGTTGGTCCAGAGTCTCGTTGGGTAAGGAGGCTCCCAAACACCTATTGCTTAGTGATTTATTTCTGGCACAAGACAACAAGGTTGGGACACTTTACAATTTCATTCTCCTTACTGTCAGACACTAATAACTCTTCAAAAATTAAGAGACGAGTATAACTCTTAACCTACATAAACAGTGGCCTGTATTCTCGTCAATTAAGGAAGCCCCTGAACACCTTTTCCTTAGTAATTTATTTTGCTTATTACACCAGGCCTAATCTATGTTTTACAAATCCTTGACACATCTCCATACTCACCATAAGTAATGTTCAGAAGGATACTAATCAGCCATATCCAAAATAAATTGCAAAGAAAGAGATTAGGGAGCCTGCTAAGCCATCAGGTATATGGCAGTAGTGTGTTCAAATTATATACAGTATTTTGTGTGGTTGTTTGTTTTTTACTTTCAGTCTGTACAGTAGCACTCTTAATACCCACCCAGGAATGCATCAGTAAATTGGTCTTTTGTATCCCTCGTAATTCACAATAGAGTTCCAAATTGCATGATTCCAACGTTTGCCAAGTGACTCGCCAAATGTTGAGTCTCCTTTTGTGTTATTATAATCCTTAAGTTGTATAGTAGTTTAGTAATTGTCACAGAATAATCTGTGGCAGGTCTTTAAGTCTTAATTAGCCCCTTCAATACGAGAAGCCTGTCATAAACTGACTAAAACCACCTTGCTGTAGTGAGGGATGTGATGGAGTTTGTTTGCAGCCACTTCTGTACCCTGTTTACTCTAACTTGGCCTAAAATTACCCTCTCTCCTCCCTGAACATTGAGTTGTAGGATAGATTAACACTTGTCTATGGTGCTAGTCATGAAAAAGTGCTATGGAAAGCATGTAGAGCCATAGTCTTGTCTTATTCTGCCACTGAGCTTTGTAAAATAAGCTAGGACAAAAGTCTAGGCCAAGTTAAAAATAAAAGGACTGTAGTAGAGACTTGCCTTCATCCTGTAAGCACTGGGATGTCTTTTTCGCTTTATCTTTTGCTTTCATGACAGTTTTCTTCAGCTTAGGATGGACTTCTCAGTCTGGATGGGTTAAATGTTATCATTAATAGAGCCTTTCAGCATGAGAGGCCTTTCTGTAAGTTGAATAAAATCATCTGTTAGTGGAAAGAGTAAATTGAAAAAGACATTATCTGGATTGGAGGGGTTAATGTAAAACCAAATCACCTGGTTGTACAAAGAAAAAAATCAGACGTGCTGTATTGAAGGGGCTAATGAATGGTAAGTACCGTAGGTGTGACTTCGTAATTCCATCCCTACAAGAGATGAAGTGAACGGATCTGGTGGGTGTTTTATTTGTGTAGGAATATCTTGTGTCTTAAAAGAGGATAGATAATATGTTAAGGAAATGAACTTCAGCTAGTGTTCTATTTAATATTCAAGTTAACCCCTTCTATACAATAAAGTCTTTTTAACTCATCCTTACTACCTCTGGATAATTTTACAGTATTTAACTTAGGAGAGCCAACTATCAATAAAGGAGTTAATTTAGGCTATGTTTAACGTTTCACTTTGAATAATCTCTGAGAGCTGAATAAAAATCATGGAGCTATAGTTTATTTACTTTAACCTGGTCCAAATTTTTATCTTCTTGCAACTTACTTCATGTAGCTCAGTGGCAGAAAAAGGCAATACTGTGGCTGTACATGCTTTCTTTAGGACTCCTTCATGACTAGCGTCATATTTTAGTGTTAATCTGTTGTTACAACTTAGCATTCAAGATAGAGGGATGGCAATTTTAAGCCAAGGTAAAGTGAACAGAGTATAGTAAGAATGAGGTATAAAAGACAACTTGTTTGTGAAGGGGTTGGGAAATAAATCAAACTAATGTTCTGTTATCTCTATATGAATTAAAGTTTGTGTTGTACTGTTTTATACCCTATTTTATGAAGGCTAATGATGCTTTGCTTTGATAGTTGCCAGTACATCAGTTGTATACCTTACTGGTTTATTGAGAGAGAGTGGTTCATGCTTCATTGGTTTTTTGAGAGTGTTGTTGTCTGTGCATGCTAATTAACATTACTAATCTACTAATTTAAACATTAATAACAGTCAGCCTTGGTAGAGATATTAAGATTTACATTTAGGGCCATAATTTAATGTTTGTTGGACATTGTGACTTTTTTTTTTTTCCAGAGTAGATTATTATTCTCGTTTATATATCTTATGCATGTTAATCTAAAGGAAAAAATTTGAATAACAAGGAAGACAAAGTTCAGTTACCACAATTCAGTTTTATACTAGAGACTGTGGAAGTTTAACATGCAAAATTAGGCAGGGTAACCACATTTATTTCTGACAGCTGTCCCTTAACCCCTAAACCGCTGGGTTGTGGGAGGTGGTCCTGGCACTTCCCGCCGGTGGTAATTCACACTCAGACTTAATTTTTTAAAATATTGGCCAAAACTAGCCAGAGTGATATAAATATCACTCAGGCTTCTCCTAAAATTTTTGATATATATTTATATCTTGAAAGCCCCAGCTACTTAAAAAGAAAACAGATGCACCCAACTGACGGCCCACGGCTCGAGCTATCGCCGCCGAGCGTCACGAAAGTGACAGCCCGTGGTTAAGTGGTTAATTAACCAACAGAAATTTAGGTGTTATGTGCATCTTTACTTTCTCAGTTTCAACCCTTTTATTCTAATAACACTTTTTTTTCCCCTCAATTTCTGCTCATTCCAGACAGTTTTATTTTATTCCTGTTCTCCAGATTTTTTTTTTTTTTTCACAGGAACACACTAATAATGAAAGAGATAAAGGGGGCTGTGCATAACTCCACTGGTTTGAAAAGTCTTCCTTCAGCAAGGTAGAATGTCAAAAGAGGGAAAGTAAAGTGGAAAATTGTGTCGTCAGACTACAGGAATTAAGAATATGACCATAATATTTTACACGTGTTTAGTTTTAATTTTTCTCCCAGTATTTATGGTACTTAACCCTTTTCCTACAGTTATTTCCCCTAAGGTAACTAAAGTCATGTGGCATTAGTAGGAATGATGTAAGGCGTCAGATTTATTTAAATTGTATTCAGGCTACTACTGGGTGACTTCATTAGGCACAGGCAAGACCTGGCAAGTTGCACGGGTAAATGATGCTGCCTTTGCTGTGTGATTTGTATTTGCTTTGAGTTTTGCTGTATCATTTGTTCCCCTGCACCCCCCTCCCCTTTTTTTTTTTTTTATCTCTCTCTCTCTCTCTCTCCTTTCTTTCCCCACCATTTCAAGACACATATGGTAGCAGCTGAGGTACCATGTTGTCAGTTGGTAGGTTTAAAAATAATAAAAATAATATACCATAAATAATACCAGTGCCATAAACAGATCTCATGTTTAGAAGGCCCCATAATATCTCTCCCGTGCCATTTGTATCGACTTATATGACATTTAATAATCTCTTGTGCTGTGCTGTATCTACAAAGAATGTTGAAATGCCATTTGCCTTAGTAAGTTGGTCATGAAGAAGTGCTATTAACCCTACCAAGCATATGAAATTATTCCCTGGATTTAAAGTGATGTGGTGTGATGTTGAGGCATAAAATTGAACTTCAACATTTCTTTCAACCTAGGTCAGTAATAATAGTCCAGTTTTGTGTATAATAGTCAGTATATTCCTCAGTGCCCCTAGGTAGTCTGTGATAGTCTAAGTAAGTTGCAGGGGTGAGTTATAGTAGTCAGTGAATGTTGAAAAAATTGATTGAATAACCCATACTGCTCTGATAACCTGTACATCAAGTTGACACTAGACTATGCATGGCTTGATGTAGTTAGACCTGAGACTAAAGACTAACAAGGTGTTTACTAGGAAGATTAATTGTTACTGATATTAAGAGTGATTTTAGTGGTTTAGTGCATTGTTTTGAGGATAGGTGTTGATTTGTACTTTTTGCTTCTCTCCCCCACCCACCTGGCTGTCTCCCATCCTTTTCCTAATTTGTCCTTTTTTCATATTGTCTCCTTTCCCCACTAATTTCCCTCCATTTCTTCTCTCCTCTCTTCCCCTCTCCATCAACCTCTTCCCTCCTATGCTGTCAACTTGCCTTGTCTCTCTTCCCACCATCTCTTCCCATCTCCATCCCCCTCTCCTGTTCTTTCCACCCACCTTCTCTTCCCCTCTCCTCTCCATTTCTTTCCTCTCCATCTTCCCTCTTCTTTCCTCTCCTCTCCTTTTCTTTCTTCTCTCCATTTCTTTCTTCTCCTTCTCTCCTTTTCTTTCCTTTCCTCTTCTCCCTGTTTTGCTTTCCTCTCTTCTCCTTTCCTCTGCTCTGCTCTGCTCTGCTCTGCTCTGCTCTCCTCTCCTCTC
>JAGKTI010008379.1:0-15302 GCA_018397915.1 Birgus latro | reverse complement strand
ATATATATATATATATATATATATATATATATATATATATATATATACTGTATACAGTATACAGTATTTACAAACTGTGGCGAGTAATCAAAAGTGTTATACTACAAGCTCTCACTTTGACTGTGTATGTGGTGTGCTTTGTATAGATGGTAAACATATTCTGGTGATGATCTGCTTCACACAGAGGGCAGCTGGGGGAGAAAAACATTACCAAGCACTTGCATCAGTCCCAGAACACCACGTTTAAGAATATATTACCTAAATCTTCCTAGGCGCCGTAAATGAGAGAACATCTCGCCTCCAGGGACATACTCAAGAATCATGTACAAATTGGTGTTGTCCTGAAAATATAGCATAGTAAAAGATAACACAAAATGGTTAGTTTTATTAAGAAAAATAATTAAAAGAGGTAAGTGAAGGGTTTCCACAAACATGATTGGCATATATTATGTTTTCCTCAAGAATTATGAAAAATATGTGAAGGAAAGACTAACATGACAAATAAGGATGAGAAAAATAATAAAATGAAGGCAGATACTAAACAGAACAAATTTAAAAGAGCACAACTTCAGCAGCATACTAGTGGAACAGGAAAAAATAAATGCCGGAGATGTGACTGGTAATTACGAGACTAAGCTAGGAATGTTATTCAAAAAGCAAGTAAAACCAAGTACAGTACACAGACACAAATCAAATATGGAAAGATCTAAAATGCAAATACAAGTCACCCTAAGAGGTGTACAGAATAGAGGGTAACATACTGTGATGATACTCAGAAGCTGAACTATGGCTTACAGTCAGAGTACTGTATTGAAGTGTCACTGTATCATAAGGTTCATTAAAAGATACTGGTTCCGTATCTAAACTACCATCAACATCGTACATTTCTGTGTGGAGTATTAAGTACTGTACTATGATATTATGTAAGCAGTGGTACAACTACTGCAACTTATTACTGATTTGTGCCTAAGACTGTATGATTTCTATTAAAAAAAAAATAATACATCTTGGTAAAACTGTAAGTTACAACAAAACTGCTGTGCTTAAAATGGAATTCTGAGTGGCTTTTTATTTCAGTGTAGCTTATCCCTCTGAATCTGAATGATCTTATTAGTCTAGTCTTAATGCTACCATATGATTTTAATCAACTCAGGAATAGCCTATCACACTGAAGGGATTTACTAAAGCTAAATCTAACCCTTCCAGTTTGGAAAGTGTATCAAAAGCCAAATAAAATCATCAGGAGATGGCACAAATAATATGAAAAAGATACCCCAGGCTACATGAGTCAAAAAGAAAGACAGCTCACCTTGAAATGGAACTCTAGACTGACAAGGAATGGGAAGGTGATGGCTTGCAATATTCGCTTCTCATTGAGTGTGTGTTCCACTTGTTTTAACTTAACCACCTGTGGACAAAGAGATACACATATGTAAAGTGAGGGAATGTATAGTCATGAGCAAAAAGCTCATTTGCTACTCCACTGCGTCTACTTCACACTTAGGGCATGTCCGTCACTCTCCTCACAGGCACATCATTTCAAAGGGAATTATCTATGAGTCGAGAAACGTTATCAAGCTTCTATCAGCTTTAGAATATTAACCAGCAGAAGGAAGTGAGAAGTAGAAGAGATGAAAAATTAGGCAAACTTATCTCCCTGACTCTGCTTAAGATATTAAGACCTGATGAGTCTGAGGTCACAACAACAGTAGTGACAAGCAAGACACTGATGGCATATTACAGGAGCGATACTGCTAATACTGTACATTCAAACCTCGATTAACTCAGCATTGGGTAATGTGGTTTTGAAGTTATGCAATCACCTACTCTGAAAGAAACCTCAGGTAACACGGGGCTTGTTTCAAAGTTATGCGGTTCATTCTTGTGCAGTGTCGTCACACGCCCTGCTCACTGTGATTAGCCACTCCACTCAGCTCCCATCGTACACAGCCAGCTCAACTCAACAGTCCCACTCCCACTGCACCCCTCACATCTCACCAAGGTCTAGCTGAGTTACTGTGGAGTGGTTTTTCGTGTTTGTAAGTGTTGAGAGAGGTCATTGACCTGCAGCCATGCCATGACAACATCAGTGGTTGGAGATGATGGGAGGGGAGAGTGCTGGGGAGGTATACATCACCACCTTTTTGGTACCCAGCCTAACTTTTGTTACTGTTATGTTAATGTTTTTTAACTGTTATATGTTATGTTGTTATACTGATTACATGATGGTGGGTGTCAATCAAGGTGATTTATGTGGCACAGAGTAGGCAGAAGGGGTAAAAGTGGGACTTTTGGAATGTGGAAAGATTGAGTTGTGCAAGTACGAAGTCTGTTCAGAAAGTATCCGACCTTAGGCACTATAAAAATAAATAGCTAACCTGTTGGGCTAGGACACTAATCCCTCTCAAAATAGGCCCCTTCTGACTCGGCACACGGAGCCAAGCATACTTTCCACTGCATGGAAAATTTTTCAAAGTCGGTTTTCGGTATCTCCTGCCGGTGCTTCATTGTACTCGTCATGATCTCTTCTCATGTCTAAAACCAAGAACCCTTCAGCAAAGTTTTGGGCTTGTGGAATAACCAAAAGTCACACGGAGCCATGTCTGGTGAGTAGGGAGCCTGCCAGACCTGTGGGATGTTCTACTTGGCCAAAAATTCCTGAATTAGTTGTGAAAAATGGGCAAGGGCATTGTCAGGGTATAGCTTCCAAACTGCCCCTTTTCTAAGGTCTGGTCTCTTACATTGAACTGCATCATGAAGACAATGGATAATGTCAAGGTAGTAATGTCTGTTAACAGTCTGACCTTCTGGCGTCTGACAAGTATTCATGAGGCACAACCCCATGGTAGTCGAAAAAAGCTGTCAACATGCATTTCACCTTACTGTGGAAGTGGCAAGCTGGAAACTGCACCAAGCCAACAACCCTGTCCATTCTTCTCAACTAATTCAGGGATTTTTGGCCAAGCACAATATCCTGAGGGTCCAGGATGCTCCCTACTCACCAGATATGGCTCCGTGCAACTTTTGGTTATTTCCCAAGCTCAAAACTCTGCTGAAGGGTTCCTGTTGTGCGATGTGTGAGGAGATCATGACAAATGTGATGAGGCACCTCCAGGATACCAAACACCAACTTTGCGAAATATTTCATGTGGTGGAAAGAATGTTGGGGTATGTGTGTCAAGTTGGAAGAGGCCTACTTTGAGGGGGATTAGTGTCCTAGCTCAACAGGTTAGCTATTAATTTTGTTCTTGAGCCAAGGTCTGATACATTCTGAACATACCTCGTATACATGTAAACATGTTGTCTGAGTAATGCGGTTTTAAGTACTGCAGTCCATGTCCAGGCTATATTTACCGCCTTAATCGAGGTTTGAGTGTACATGAATAAGAAACGTGGAATCATTACATATAAAGTGGCTAAAACATATGGGGTCAATTAAATTCTTACAATATATAGTTATTACCACTGGCAAAACACATACAGTAGTCCCCCACATAATGAATGGGTTAGGTTCCTGGAAAACCATTCGTTACGTGAATTTTCGTTGCACGAGCCCATTATAGCATGGGTTCAATGAGGTTTGGTTCCAGACTTCCGATTCCTCCCCCCCCCATCTACTAGTATTCACCCTTCTTTGCTCATTATGAATAAATGTGTATCTTATAACTCCATAACTCATATTCTACAACTGTTGTACATACAGTACATCTACATTCTACAAACACATACGGCACTTGATTTAAAGATACTCGACACTGTAGAAGGAGCCAGGTCACGGAGGCGAGCAATAGTTTGCTTTTCACCATGTTCGTGCCACCTTACTATATCCAGCTTAGTCTCGAGCGTAAAGCTCTTCCTGCAGGCCTTGGCTGCTTGTTGGCTAGGGCTAGTTGCAGGTCATTTAAGCATGGTGAGTGAAAAGAAGTGCAGTATTGCACATGCGAACTTGGGAAGGCTACAGCTGTTTTGTTTTGAATACTAGTACAAGCGTTGTGTTGCTAGAGGCGCTGCTGTCAACAGCTGCTAGTCGATGCGATCGCGATGCGATGGTTTTCGAGGGATAGCCTTTACAACGGCCCCTCTTTTCTTAATTTTCTTCTTGGTTGTTGAGCTCCTTGATTTTCTTATGCCTTTTTATCCAACAGTCATTTAGGTATTTCTTTATTGCCTCTAATTTGTTTCCTTGAAACAGAATCTGTCCGATAATATGTTCTTTATTTTCAATATATGGTTGTTGTAATGCATATATCTTTCTCCTTTCTTCAGTGTATTCCTCGCAGTCTAATATAAAATGTTCTAGGTTTTCTCTATCTTTCCCACACATCACACATTTTGCTTCGCTATCACTTCTATTCAATCCTCTCCTTTCTCCCAGATCCAAAGTATCTGTTCTACATTTAAACAGTGTTACAGAAGCAGGTGTGTTATCGTATATTTCATCATTTCCTCCTATCTCCCTTTTCCATTTCTTATAAATTCTCATTGTCCTCTTATTTTCCATTTCACTTCTCCACTTCTTCGTATCCATTTCATATATCTTTTCTATTAATTCCTTCTTTGAGATTGTCTTCAGCCTTTCCATACTAAATTTTAATTCTTTTAGGCCATTATTGCATTCTTTCAACCACTTACTTGTTTTCATTTCCTTTAACCCTTCAACAATTTCATAGATTAATCTGTTATTTCCCTCCTTTATGATATTTTGCACATACAGTAGCTTAGACCTTATTACTTTTGTCTCCATTAATGAGGCTCCAACTTCCCCTCTAAGCCCACTAATTGGAGTATGTTTCGCTGCACCTAGTATTACTCGATATACTGAATTTTCAATAACTTGAAGCTTATCTATATCTTTCTTTTTAAAATCCACCACACTTGCTCCATACATTATAGATGGTAATGCTACACTTTTCCAATCATGAGCTTATTACAACTTCTTGATATTACTGAATATGTTAAATTTGCTAATTTTGATGCCTTCTTAAACATGTTTTCCTTATGTTTTTCAAAACAATTTTCCTTATTTATTATATCAATACCCAAATATTTTATGGATTCTACTACCTCTATTCCTTCAATTTCTGTTGGCTGATCTTTCATATTAAAGATAATAAATTTGCTTTTTTGTTTATTTATTTCCAATCCACAACTTTTGCTAATGTTCATTAACCTCCTTATATTTGCCTTGGCTTCTATCACTGATTGTGAGAATTGTAAACCATCATCTGCGAAGAATATAGTATTTATATCAAATTTTTCGTTTCTATATCCCAATCCCGATTTTTCCATTTCTTGTATAATTTTGTAGGTCAATAATTTAAAGAGAGTTGTTGATCCTGTACAGCCTTGCCGGATACCACTAGTAATTTCTATGTCTTTTTCTGCCTCTGGGATTAAACACAGTTTTGTTTTGTCATCCTTATAAATTTCAGCTATAATATCTATCATCTTTTTGTCACTTTTTATTTCTTTCAGCACGTTTATAATTTCTTCCCTTTTCACTGAGTCATACGCTTTGGTAAAATCAATTGCAGCAACAAACAGTGGAATCTTTTTCTTATAACTCATATCTATACAGTATTTTAAAATCAGAATATTATCCTCTATTCTTCTTCCTTCTGTAAACCCAGCCTGCATTTCATTATCTATATGGTTTATTTTTATATGATGTTCTATTTTTCTTTTCAATAAAGACATAAATATTTTATAATCTATATTTGTCAAGGCTATTGGTCTTAAGTCTTTTACAGTTGGAATTTTCTTCTTAGGTATCATTTTCGTCCTTGATACTTTCCAACTATCTGGTACTGTCCCATCTTCTATTATTTTGTTAAATAGCTTTGTCAGCATATCTGTACATGTATCACTTTTTATTAGACATTTATATAATTCAGGTTTTAACCCATCTGGCCCGGCGGCTTTCCTGTTTTTCAGCATTTTTACAACTTTCTTGACCTCCTCTTTGCTAACTTCCAAATTTTCCATTGGTTGGATTACTTTCATTACTTTTAATGCCCCATCCAAATGCTCTCTTATTATATCTGCTATTTCATAATGCTCTGTTTCATCTGTATTTTGCTTACAGTGTACATTCATTTTCCTCAAGTATAATTCTTTTTCATCACTATTCCACACTGTTTGTATATTGTTTTCGTGCTTTTGGTAAATGCCTTTCCAAAAATTTTCTAGTTCCATAACTGCCTCCTCTGCATTAAGCTCTTTACCTGCTTCATTGTACAAGCTGTCCTTTGTAACTTTTGAAGCATCTTTCCCACCTCTTCTTAGTATATTAATATATTTCCACACCTCTCTACCCTTCTCTGAACTTTCCTTAATTTCTTGCGTTTTCTTTTTTTCATGTTTTGACATTTCCGACTTTATTAGCTCTTGCACTTTCTTTTTCTGTTCCTTGTATCTTTTCCATAGCCTTTCTTTTTCTTCATTATTCTTCTCATTTCTTTTTTTCCTATTTATTGCCTTCCTTATTTTAATTTCTTTTCTAATTTCTTCATTTATCCATGGTGGTTCTACTTGTTCCTTGTTTATTTTTCCTTTTCTTCTTCTATATTTCCTTTTTAGTAGGGCTTCTGCTTCTCTCTTCATTACTTCTCCGAACTGTTCAATGTTCTCTATCCCCTTAGTACACTCTTCTTCTATCTTTTCTACATATCTATCTAATACCTCTTTATCGGTTGTGTAATATAAGCATTCTTGCCATTCTTTAGAATTATATAATTTTCTTTCTGCATTTATTTTTACCTTTACCTCAATTAAGTTATGGTCAGACAGATCAATTTCTTCTTTCCTTTCATCTATTATCATTGACATGTATTTATCGTAAAATTTCTGGTTTCCTAGTACAAAATCGATTGCACTTTTTGATTCCCCTCTTTCCCATGTTATTTCTCCTTCACATCTTACATCATTATTGAACAAAATCAAATTATAGTTTTCCATCCATCCTATTATATCTTCTCCTCTTTTGTCCATTTCCTGTTTTCCTAGAAAACCTAAGTGGCCATTAAAATCTCCTAAGAGTAGAAAGGGTGATTCTTCCTGATTCTCCATTATTACCTCCATCTCTTCTTTTATTTTATTGTATCTTACTCTATCTTCCTCCTTGTCTCCTACAGGTAGGTATACCAGTAACATTTTAAATTCCCAATTTCTTACATTACATTTACAGTATAATATATCAGTACTCTCTGTTGGAACCTTTTCTATTTCTATGTGCTCACTTCTTCCTCCTAAAATCATCAATCCTCCTCCCTTTTTTTCATCATTATTTCTCATATTACTTATATATCTCTTCATTTCTCTAATTTTTACTTTTTCATATTTAAGTTGTGTTTCTGTTAAGCAAAGAATGTCTTCCTCATTAATCCATTGTTCCAATTCTGACATTTTAACATCTGTGAGGCCTTGTATGTTTAATAACCTTATCCTACATATGTGTTCTATTTCTTCCTTCTTGAAATCTCTTTAATTCACCAAGAAATCTCTTTAATTCACTATGCGCAACTGGCTTCTCTGATGGATGATTCGGCTGATCGTTGGTAAACCAAAAATTGGTAAAATTATCATTTCAACCTCTAACAATATTAGGAAATTTTGAAACTTTTCATCAATAATTTAGACAGTTCTAAGACACTTTTCTTCTATGGCAACTTTCTTGCAAGTTATTTTTATTTTACTCTTGAAGATATCCTAACCTAACCTTATGGAGTACAATAAAAATAATTTGAGACGAAAATGTCATATATGAAAAGTGTCTTAAATTTTCTAAAATATCGAAAGATGAATAAAAAACTCGTAATTCTGTTAAGAGTTCAAACAATAATAGAACCAAAAATTCGTTAAACAAAGTCTAGGCATTCGTTGTACAAATGAAGGGTAGTAAAACACAATTTTCATTAAACCGATTTTCCGTTGTGTGAGTGTTCGTTGCATGAAGGTTGCCAGTACAGCACACAAAGTACAGTACACTCTCAATTATCCATTGTAATTCAGCCAAACCCAACGCCGAATAACGTGAAATGCCAGATGTTGCATATCCAGTTGAACATTTGGCTCTGAGCCAGATACTGTGATTCTATCTGTGCTGACACTATCCTAAAAACTTTACCATGAGTAAAATACAAAAACTAAGCATATAAAAACAATACAGTATAGAAATATAGTTCTGTACATAGTGTACTATTGTATGTACAATAATCCAATAATCACCAAGTGTTGCCATCAAAGGAGAGAAACAGCACTGGGGGGTTCGCACTCATAACCAGTACAGTACACAATACAGCACAGAGGAAGTTTAACTATCACAACAGAACACTAGGACATGAGCAATGACAGGCCATTAGCTTTGCAACACAATATAGTACTGTACAATAACTCGAACATAGGATGCCACAGAGCTAGTAAAAGCACCAAGGTTCGTAACTACATGGTCAGAAGTGTGGAGTATACAGACACGTCTTGACTCTGCAATATCCATGGGTGAGACTGAGAACACAGCAGTATTCTTGGTGTGCTGGATAAGCCATACCCGTGACGGATTCTGATTGGCTGGTAAGTAGCTGGTGCTTTCAATGGCTCCCGAGTTTTCAGATTTCCCCTGGCGCTGGCTGGCTACCACTTATGAGCTGGTTGCGACACCTCAATGCTGGATACTGCACTGCACCACCGGTTATGTTCTGTTTCGGCACCGGATGTTGCATAAAAATTGCCGGATACTGCTTTAACTGAGCCAAGGTAGCTGCGCCGGATATTGCACTGGGCCAGATATTGTGCTGACAGATAACTGAGAGGTTGCTGTAGTAAAATACAGCCGTACCAGTCAATATCCTGAAAACACACCACAAACAGCAAATGCAAATCTATGATGGTTTGTGACCGAAGCTAAATTCTTGTATAATGTACTACTGAATTCATTTTTCTTCAACTGTTGCTAACAAACTTACTTTTAAAGGCTTTTTTCTCACCCTACCTGCATGTAAAATACGACAAAACTGCATCATGTTTTTATGAAGCATTACATTACAATACATTACATTACATTACATTCTTGTTCTGTAGGGAAATGGGTCAACAATAAAGTGAAGTACAGTAATTAAAAGATTCTACGTTTCACATTTTGTTACAGGTTGAGAAGTAGTACTGTACATCTTGTAGCTTGAATTGGCTATCTCTCTCTGATTGAGCATACAGAGCATAATTTAAATACTGTACTCAGGTGACAACCAGTTTCAGTTACAATAATGTATTAATTAGCAACACAATTCCCAGGTCATCAGTATTAACTCTACTTACAAGAAGAGCTGGCTACAAGACATGGATGATAGTTTTATTTTTGAAACAGTGACTAACCTTCTGCTTGTCGAGAATCTTCATGGCATAGTATTCCTTGGTGGCCTTGTGTTGAACCAGCATCACCCGGCCGAAGGACCCTGTTCCCAGGGTCTTGAGACGCTCGAAGTCGTCGAGGCACGCAGTGTTCTGTGGAAAAAGGCAAAGTCAGCAAGGAAAAATATACCATCATTTAAAAATAACTTATTGTAAGCCAATATCATAATCAAGTGAGTTTTCTGATATCGTAAGGCAGTGACTGCTGGCCACATGGTACAGTACTGGGTTACTACGATACTGTAATGTACAGTATTCCACATGAAAAAACTCTATAGGAAAAAAAAAAATCTGATAAAAATGATGATAATTATGTGGTACCATAATGCACTCAACTGTATTAAGTGAAGAAGATTCAGCACAGTATCCACTTACTTCTACCTGAAAACCTAATTATTTGAAAAAATAAATAAATAAATACATAAAATTAAACAAAATGTACTTCTAACCACAGGGATCATCTTGATATGGCAACATGATGTGGCAACAGTTACTGTTTAAAATGTAACATACACAGTTTTGATTACTCACTGTTCTGAAAATCTCTCAGGGATGTGCTTGTATATAATACACCCTCTCAGCGCTCATCACATGGGAAGTAATTATCATCTTAGTGTAACTGAGTGAAACTACATATGATACAACTGACTTATAATCTAATTCTTGAACTGGGAAATAGGGTATTTTGTGTGAGACTATGAAATTCAGGTCACAGATTTTTTTAAGGCCAGTTGGAAATGGAACACAAAACTTCAGACACACTGTCAGTTATATTAATTACATGGTGGAATACAGTAGTTCCTGTTACCTAACAAGTAATGTTACAATGCTGCCTGTGATACTATGTACTGAACTGCCTCAATCTAATCAAATACCGGTCCATCCTATTAAGGAGATTACAGCATATTACTTAGGAATACAAAGTTTACAAATCTGCAGTGAATTTAATCAGAGAAACTTTAATAACCATGCACCCACATAGGAATACATGCACTGAGCTCTATAATATGGAGGGGCTTTCTCATTGGTAGCGTTGTGTAGTTTATGTACCTGCCACCAGGAGGGCAATGATGTAGTGGCAGCCATTGTTATGCACCTCATTTGACACTCACGCCTTTGCAATCAACCAATGAATCCGTAAAATATAAAGCCATGGTCCGCTGTGCTGCTTACGGATGCAAAAGTGAGCATAGGAATTCATCAAACAGAGATGGTATTACATTTCACAGGTAAGAAATATATCTTGCTGCTAATTCTACAGGATTAACGGAAATGTTAAATGGCCGAGAAAAGATTCTTCCTTCCCAAGAAGCACTGTTATCAGCATCTAAAGGCTATAGTTATTTAAGCACCTTTAATGGAAAGGAGAGACAGGGGAGGCCTCCTCTATGAATGTGAGAGTGTAGTTAACATGTCATGAAAGTGAGAAATGCTTTCAAATTTTCCAAAAGAAAAAACATATCTTAAAACATCAGCCTATGCTGCTAGTTATTTCCACAGCTGTGTTACACAACATCTTGCACAGCAGTACTATTCAGAGAATATCTGACTATCTAAACATGTCTGGCACCTCCATTGAGGACAGTCATGTTCACAAATTAATAAAACTGGTATCACATTGCTATAGTATTGTTAGGGTACAGTAAAGCCCCACGTTTAGTGACATCTTCGCTCACAGTTTCATGGCTAGTGGCAGCCTGCAAATATTTCCAAAAACAAGGTTTCACGCAAAAATCCCTCTGTTTGTGACGAGAAAATGTAAAGAAACCGCGTGCACAGAAAGTGATCGTCACTTGTCTGCTGCCATTGTCACAGAAGAGATGCAGCACAGGATGGAAGTGTTGCGTGGAGAGGCCAAGGCAGCAGAGACAGAGGAGGGTGGAGGTGCCAGAGGTGGCAAGGCACAGTAGCCTCACCACCTGCCTTGGAAATTACACCCCCATCCCTTCCATTAAGCATCTCACTCCAGCCTTCCAAGTGAGTTCCCTTGCCTATTGTGCACTTTGTATTAATAATAGTTTCTTTCCAGGTGTGATCAGTAGGTTTTACATTGCATAAATGGGTTTTAGGGGGAGTTAGTATAGGGACCCGGAACCAATTAGCCTACTTCCTACAGGATCAACGCTCCAACTCTAGCAGACTCATGGTTTGCGGTACTTTTCACAGAACCAATTAGCTGTGAAACCTGGGGCTTTACTGTACATCACATTAAAAAATTTATCCCAGAGGAAGCTATTGGTACTAAAGTAAGAAAGCAGCTGGCTAGGATGATTGTATTAAAAAATCAGTAAGGAATAATTACGAAAGTATGTTTATGTATATGAAGATGTGTAAGTTGTACTGTTAATAGCCAATATGTAATGACAATTTTTTTACTGTATACAATGCGCTTATATACTTTATGATGGTGAAATACATTATTTTCATAAACAGAATGTGCTATTACATTTTTATCCTTACTGAACAGACATTAGGCTAAAGCAGTAAAAAAAAAAATAAAAAATAAAAAATAAAAGTATGTTCTGCACTGCAGCAACTTATGACGTTTTATTCATACTCTTCGTTGAATGTACCGTATCATATAATTCGTAGTGTTAGGCAGAAAAAATCATAATCTATGTATGTTTTTGTATTTTGATAAATATGTATACATGGAAGCAAAGCAAAACAGAGACAGCAAGCTAAGAACAGCGTTCCAATTGCATTACCATGGTCGAGGCGACAAGTGTGGATGTTTCAATATGAAGGCCAAAGTCACGTGCTCCCTGTGGAGGTAGCCCCTCCATATTATAGAGCTCAGTGAATACATGCTGTAGGCAAATAGGGCTTAAACTTCAAATAATGAACAGTAACTGTTCTGAGATTGAATGTCTAAATAACACGCAAGCAAAACACAAACTGACAGACCTAACAAATACAGTACTGTATATAAACAAAGACAGTACTATAATACATCAACACACTGAACACACAAAATATATAAAATTACCCCAGAGACAGGGGAGGAAGAAAACTTTCCATGTATTCCTGTGTACTGGATTGTGATTATTGTACTTTGAGTAAGGAAAGTGGCTGTTTTGTGCTTATCTAACACTGTATGGGTATGGGTTTCCTTAACTGCAAACTATTAACATCACATAAATACAAAACTTTCCTGGTCTATATGAAATGCAGTACATATTGCCATAGTAAGAATATCATTGTCTTTAAATTAATTCAACACATTCATAAGAACTGCAGTTTATAAAGGAAAAGTTTTTATTCACTGGTTTATTTAAGGCACAGTATACTTCTGATGCAGTACCATATTTACGGTTATTCAATTAATAAATTAAAGCTGTTGGCTGGATTTTACAAACGTTTTATAGTACTAAAACCAAAGAATTACAATTCTAAGAATCTAGCTGTCATTCACTTTCACCAGTTCAACCAGTAACTGTGCTGGTACCGTATTTTTGCACCAGTTAAAAAATGAGAGTACAGTATTACCAATCCAGTGTTCATGAAGTGTTTATCTCATTATTCTCTTGAACATGTACTAATAAAGAAAACACATCATTACCGTTCCCAATGGCGCCGTTGGGATTTCTTTCTCGGAAGTCCTGAACTTTGTCATTATTCTTGAGATTGACATGCTTGGAAAGTATTAAAACAGTTACAGTACCTATATTAATCATAGGTGTATCAATTGTTAAACACTAAACAAAAAACATAGGAAACAAAAAATTAATACCTGAATGATTAAACTGTATTATAAATACAAATGACTGCCTTCTTGTTCAGCTAGAAGAAGGGGGGAGGGGGCCTGTGCCTAGGGCTTTTTTTTTTTTCCAGCTGAGCTGCTAAACTTTATATGAGCCCACTGTACTGTCCTAATGAGGTTAAACTGAAGGGCACTGTACTGTGAGGGAGACTGCAGGGATAGTATGCTTCCTCACAACATGTGTTGGCTTTGTCAATTGCAAGATATGAATCAGACAGGTTTGGGAAGGATAAAGAACGTTAGATTTCTGGTCATCGGGGAAAAAGGGGGTGACACTTAGTGAAATATTATCTGAATCTGTGCATGCACATGCGTGTGTTTGTGTGTGTGTGTGTTTTGAACGTGGTGTGAGAATGGTTAACTGTATACCTGAAATCCATGGATAAGCTAAATTAAATCTCTTACAGCATTTCCGCATGAATGGGTAAGTCAGCCATACACTGCTTCAGGGGGTGTGTACAGTTAGTGAAAATAACTGGACAATTAACCACTGTTATTTTCCTTTATCTTGTGAACCTACCAACAATTACCATATATGCCAACAATTACAACCTTCATATGATGTTTACATGAGTCCCCAAGCAGGAAAGGTAAGGGGAAGCTGAGTATGCAGTTCTGTACCCTTAATTTCATACTGACATTTTACCTGGGAAGTTTTGCACAAACACCTGTTCATGTCAGGGTTGTTGTATTTAAAAAAAAAAAAAATCCACATCTTCTTACAATATAAAAAATTCAAAGAAACCAGCTAAGAAAATTAATGCTGACAGGGGATGGCCAACAGTGTGGAAAAATTATACTCTCTGTCTTACTTATCTTTTTTCATGCAGTTTTCAGTCAATGGTGATGTAGGGGAGCAGGTATTCTTTGAAAACTCCCATACTATAGGAAGCTTGTAGGCCTCATTTCAAACTCTCAAGGTGTAACTGCATAACTTGCAGAGATGACATGCTATACAGTATTATAGAGCTTTTACTTATATTAAGAATATGGGCAGTGGTAGGTGGTGGCGACCATCATCCACTCACTTGATGTAGTGCTGCCTACTTCTTCCTTAGCCTTTATCATTCTTTTTCTGTGCCTGCCCTCCTTTCTTCCTATTTCTCCTATATTTCCTGTCACTTCTTACTGCTTTTCTTTCCTTTACAGGTGGCATTACACTGAGTGACAAGCCAAATGGTTTCCTGTAAGCCAAGAAACCATTTACAACGCTGGGTGGTAACCATATAACCAAACCGTACATGCTCCCTACGTGTCAACAAGTGGGTTGGTGGAGGGTTAGTGCCCCTCCCCGTAAAAAAAAAATAACTCAAAGTCAAATGGCCACCCCTTACGGGATTATGGTGTCTGGCAATAGATAGATAGATAGAAGAATATGGGCATGATTCCTAGTGGAATTACAAGTTTTAATTCATGCTGACATGTTACTAAATTTCTTTTTGCTCTGAATGGATTTTATAATATTTGTGGAAAATATCTGATGAATATATTTTGGTAAATAACATTGTTATTTTATTATAAGCACGCTGATCATTGGTTTACGGAAAATAAGGAGGACGTAGCCCACCCACCTCCATGCCTCCCCTCATCCACTTGTGATGAAGGTCTTTAATTCTGAGTCTGGCTTTGCCCTACCCTTGAGCAAATCCTAACTACATGGGTTTCAAATGTACTCCCAGTTTATTGAAATTTTCAAGTTACTGATGCTTTTCAATGTGTATGCTAAGTTAATTAATTACAATTGCTTTTTATTGTATTTGCTAAGACGATGTGCTGAAGTTCGTGTCTCCTTCATGATCAGGGTGCAGCCTTTCTCCAGAATGGAGGAGGAAATTAATTTTTATTGACACCATTGTTTAGCAACTGTTACAGAAAATTTTTAGGGTTAAATACCACATTTTTGCAAAATGTTTCAGGTTAGCAACAGAATATATGTCAGTTGTGATCCTCTAGGTTTCACAGTCTCCAGCTTTGCCAAGGGGCTGCAGTTTTGCTATACTGTTTTCTTTTGATAACTTATAGTTTTGCTATACTGTTTTCTTTTGATAACTATAGTTGATTTGCTTTAGGAAAACTTGATACTGCTGGTCTCACCTAACAAAAGCAGTTGTTTTAATGTGAATAGTATTCATCCATA